>JAVXUP010003991.1:0-45871 GCA_033070095.1 Escallonia herrerae | reverse complement strand
ATTGAGAATCAAGCCATCTTAAACTGATACTCCTTAATTTTTATAGACATCCCCACTCTATGGACTACCAGAACAATGAAACCACATTTCAACAGAACAATTCTGGTAGCTGGACCAATGTTGCCCTTCATTTGATAGATGAATCCACTAACATGTCTCTTACCTCCAACACGTTACCACTAAATGCGGCAACAAGCAATAGAAGAAAGGAAAACAAGAAAACAATCACAAAATATAGATATTTAATGAGGCTCGTCAATGTGGCTACATCCTAGGAGCATGCCCAGTTTACAGTTTCACTATTCTGCAATATTTTGTGCTGTGAAATTGTAACTCTCAGTCGTTGTCGCTCTCTCGTGTACTCTCTGAACCACAAAATACGATATATAGAGAACTTAGCACAAAAAAAAAGGCGCAGATTTTTGCAAAAGTTGGGATTTGGTGTACATTGCTCTCCACTGATAACATAGCTTGCAGAAATCATACACGTATATTACAAGCATGCAAGGGAAATCTCTAAACCCACACCCTCGTATCCTGACCCTCACCTCATTTCTCTTTGATGCAACTTTTGTTCCTAATGCATTTTCAGGAACAAACCAAAAAGGAGCAAATGTGGACCTAATAATATGATCATTAACAAAATCTTAATAACAGCCTTAAGCCCTTCGATGGCGTTTTTGGGGATAGAATTCAAACCTACAAATGTTATAACGAACAAAACAATTATTGCAATTCATACAGATTATTGTTAACAAGTCAAACTACCGCGAAAGCCATGAGTAACTCCAAGGTTTATACGCTCATATTAGTAATTTGCAAAAAGTCAAAAAGGACAAAGATTAGGAAAGGGAGTAATAAAAAAAGCAAGAACAACTCTTCTTTTTCGTGTCTTACTTTGTCGAAGCCGGGCTCGCAGCCCTGGGAACAGAAAGTTGAAGACAAGTGGACCAAATCTTGTTTGAATCTAAACCCTAACTTGAGAACATCCGGAGATTCGAATACGTCTCTCAACAGCTCGTAAATCGAAGGCAGAGGAATCGCCGACAGGTCGAGGAGGAAGACCGCCGCCGAGTCGCCGGAAGCGCTGGTGAGTCTGCAGGCGATTTGGAGGAGCGAGACGGCGGGGAAGGTGAGCTGGCGTCCGCGGATGGGCTTCCATTCGGCGTCGAGTCCGATGACGGAGGAGTGACTCAGCGCCCAGCTCAGGTGCGTGAACTCGGGCGAGTTGGTGGAAGCGACTAGGTGGATGGTGAGTTGGTTTTGGTCCGTGTTGGGTTCTTCCATTAAACTTCGGTTCGGCTCGTGGCTGTTGGATGGGTTATATATTGACTCGGCCTTTCGGCTCTATGGGCCTTCATGACCCAAGCATATTTACACTTCTTTTTACTTGGGAAATCCCTTTTTTTTTTTTTTTTGCTTTGGGAGAATTGCAATTGAAATTTGATCCGCTAATATGAAAATTCGAACTAGACATCTTAAGGTTATTTTTCAAGAAATTTGTCATTTCACCCACCTCTTTGGGATTCTACTGAGTCACCTTAGGTACCATTTGACCAACAAAAAAGGTGAAATGGTAACACGGGAAGGGGCAACAGGTCATCGATTTGGTCGATTCTATTGTCATTTGACAATAGTAAGAGGTTTGATTTTTCTTATTTGGTATCTCAAGTTACGGTCTTGAAGAGCAACTCAATGTTCACCGGTCGATCTCAGTGCATTTGAGATGAGATTATCCTATGTCAATGACAAAATACATCTAACTGCTAGTTTACACTCGTTTTCTTTCTTACATTTTTGCCAAATTTTGTTCACCTCAGTTATATTTTATCCTCTTTCTATATGTGCGTGTGTATGTCTAAACTCAGAATGTGATTTTATGTTATGAACATACTTAAGTCCTGTTTGTTTCACATAAAATGCTTCACGGAAAACGTTTTTTAGAAATATTTTTCGGAAAAGTAATTTTATGAAAATATTTTTCTAAAATTCACTTTCTGCTTTTGGGACGATACCACAAAATGATAAAACTATCTACGGTCCTATGCTAAAGATTCTATATGGAAAGAAAATAGTATAAACATGATAAGATCATTAATAAAACAATACAACAATCTTGTCCAATTTACATTCATATGCTTAGTGAAAAGTCAAGTATAGTAAAAGTGTCACAACATAAAAGTATATAAACGGATTCCTAAACATTTCTCCCTTTCTAAGATAATTATTCCACATTTTCCTTGCTATATGATCCATTTTCATTGCTCATTCTGTGTTCTTCCCTCTCCTCTGGTTGACTTGGTTCTCGTCGTCTCGTCTACTTTGTCATGGGATTTTATCTCTCGAATAACATCACGAGTAATTTGGTCATTCGGATCCACACCCATATTGTAGTTGTGAATGATAACATGCAAGTACTACATCCACCTGCCTTTTGAATGACCAATGTGGAATATCATCTAACACGCGAAAAAACGTCCCTTCAAAATTCCAAAACCTCTTTCAATAATTGTTCGCAAAAATAGCGAGGCGGAAGTTGTAAAGCTCTCTCTCAATTGGAGGTGGATGTTCACTAAACTCTTCCAAATGACAACGAACACCACGATAATGAGAGTAAATCCCATTTCAGTACCATAATCAGCATTTCCAAAATAGTATTTTCATGCAAATATGAAAAAACATATATTATTTAAGATCACATTACTTGGTTGAAATAACTGGAATATTCGAACTTCTATTAATACCTTCAGAAATGCTTAAACCTCTCGGCCTCGAAAGTACACTTGTTACAATATGAGAGTCACGCGCACTTCATTCTCATTCTGCGAGTACATAAGTGAATTCAAATCAAAGTTGATTGCACATAAAGATATTTTGTGCCATTCCCTCCTTTCGACCACAAACCTGCTTGAATATCTCGAGAGACCTTAACACGAACGTGAGTTCCATCTAGTGCCCCACAAAGTCCTATAATTGCATGTAACAACATTACAGATAGTTGAATAAAAGCATTCATTTTTAATGTTATTTCACGCCTACTACACGTGATAACTAACCTGAAAATACGGGAAAAACCTACAACTATTCTGGATTTTTCGGGGAGAAGAATCCTCAGGTTGTACAATAGGCTCTTTATACAACTTCAATACTACTTTGAGGACGATCTTGAAATATTTATTAATTGTCTCAATAGACCTATTGAACCGCCTACCTATCACCCAAAATCTTACATTGTGTCCAAGTACGTGTAAAAAAATTAGAACTTGTTCCCTAATAGACATGTTCGTAGTTGCATGAACTAAAATTTTCTTGATTATAAGATCTCACAGACCAAAAATATTGAAAGCCTCATACATATTTGGCTTATGCAGTGTCGATCACCTCAATACAAAATTGTGTTCATATACCTATCTATCGCAACTTCATCACTAACACGAGACTCTCTAGGTATATATAATCATGATCCCCCCCCCCCTTTCGTTCTCTAGCACAAAAACTCTCACAGACGTGACGGAGGCAGCTGCACTCAATATCGCGGCATGAATGCATTTATTATCCATCTATACAACCATTTTGAAACAATTAGCAGATTTTAAGGAGCTTAGCACCATGGACGATCTGTACAAAAACAAACCAAAGCTGCACAAATCACTAGAAAAGGAAGCAGGCTTAGAGTCACTTACCATAGAATGCTATCTCAGCAAGTGCTACTACACAATCCAAGCAAAATTTTCAGAAAAACGGTCAAAACTATCAAACATCCCTATCAATGGTTTTTTTTATATAAAATAAATAAATAAGTTTACATCAAAATTTGATATTAGAGTTTGATAGTCTACAGAAAACGATCAAAATTTTAGTTTACAGAAAAATTTGGTAAACTAATGGGGTTGTTTAATAGCAGTTTTGATATAATATTTTTTTTTCTATTTCCTCTCTTTTCTTTTCTTTCATTTTTCAATACTTGATAACTTTTTGAGCTCATCTGTTCAACAACAGGAAGCACCCCCACCACGACCAACATGTCTTTTATGTCATCGTCCAACTACTGCTATGGCCTTAACACATTAGCCTGAGAAGTGGTGCTTCATTGGTTTGATTAGGTGAATGTGTTTGTGTTGCTTGGAATTTACCTACACATATTGAAGATACTAGGGCTAGTTGATGGATAAAATCTCGTGTTGGTGTTTGTTGTAGGAATAATGGTGGTCGGTATGATGGTAGATTTGGATTTAGAGGGGTGGTGGTGCCGTGGTAGTGACTGATGTTGGAGGGTTTGGTGTTCGGCAATGCTGGTCAGTGGTAATGGTGGTTGGCGGTGTTCGTGGGTGTTTGTCGCTGGTAGCGGTGGTGGTGAGTGGCTATGGCAATATTGACTGATTTGGTTTTGGCTGTGTTGATTAGTGGTGGTGGCAGATCAGCGAGCGGTCTTAGTCGTTGTTGGCAGTGTTTGTAGTTTTGTGTTTAGGGATACTAGTCGGTAGTGGTGACAATCAATGACTATGATAGTTGGCGATGTTTGTGGTTTAGTGTTATTGGGTGATGATTGATGATAAAGATTGAAGGGAAGAAAGACACATAAAATACTTTTAACAAAATTTGAAAGGTATATTTTCCAAAAAAAAATTGAAAACTTCAAAATAAGGTTTTAAAAAATAGCTCCATTTTGAAAAATGTTTTATAAAATTGTCTATCAAAGATCGACGATTTTAAAATTTTAAAATTAAATAAAAGCAAAAAATAGAAACTGTTTTAGAAGCGGGCAAGCGCAAAGAACCAAACGGCAAAAGAAAAAAAACAACGAATAGTAGTTCTCTGTCACGTGCCGCGTGCCAATTAGTGCCAGTAAATATGTCACGTGCCACGTGCTATTTGGCGCCAAGTTCCAACAAATCCCGTGAAATCAACGAATTAGCCCGCGAAACCAACTTCTTTCGCGCGGGGGCAAACCCCATTTGCTCTTCACTACATCTACCTTTTAAGGAAACTTCCTCTTTGTACACCAAGCCCTTTATGTAAACCCTTGTCTTCCTCTGTTCACAACCACGATGAAACCTTCACCAATGGTGCCACACAGGCGGCGCACCCAAGCTCCAGCACCCCAAAAATCGCCCAAAAAAATATCGAAATCGAAGCGAAATCACGCTGACACTTGCTGCGAGGAATGTGGGTCCGGCGAGTTTGCGGCGGAGCTGCTACTGTGTGACCAATGTGACCGAGGGTTCCACCTGTTCTGCCTGAGGCCTGTGCTTGTCTCGGTCCCTGCAGGCTCTTGGTTCTGCCCTTCTTGCACCAGTCACAAAAGACCCAAGAGTAAGTTCATCATTTTGATTGGTCACTGGGTTTTGCTGGTTATAACTGTGTCTTTTTAACGTACTCCGTTTTTGCGAATTTGTCGGATGAAATCAAAGTCTTCATGTACTTAGATAGTAAATGCATATCAGATAAGTATGATTTGACAAGTCAAACTAAGATGAGAATACAGATTAGAGATAATATTTAAGTGTCTAAAATCTATGATGGGAATTCGCAAAAAAGTCAAAGGGGACAAATTATGAAATGGAGGAGCATGTACTTGACGTTGTGCTACTTTATTACTGTAAATCTGCTTTAACTATGTTTAGTATGACTAAATTCATACGAGGTAGCAGAGAGGTTTTAATTTGGTTGCCCCAATATGTCAATTAGAAGCATGTGAGAATTTATTTTTCTTCTTAAGATCATTTTTGTCCAATTACACACATTGCTTGAATTTGTCTCTATTTGTGTTCAGGGTTTTAGTGTATCGTCAATTTCGCCCTAATAGATTAGAATAATGATTGAACAAGTTTCTGAATTGTTATCACTTCTGGAGTTTCATATACTATTGTCTTCTAAATACCTGGAGGTAGAGTGAAAGCAACAAGGAACATCAGGATTTATTTCATTCAAGCCAAATCAAGGGAATTGTTATTTTTGCACATATCTAGGTTCTTGTTCTGGGAAGAATTTGCTTAGGTCGATTGCACTTCTCAAGAATATGCAGAACCACTGTACCCTTTGTTCAGATAATTGCCAACAAAATTGATTTAAAGTGACTCTGCAGTGTCATTGAGGTTTACAGTCTAAATCAATCCAAAGCTTTTCAACTGGACTAAAGTTAGTTAAATAGGTCTTTTATCTCACTCGATGTTTATTGACACTACACCCACCATCTCCTACAGGAGGAAAAGAGCACGAAATAAGTACTATTGAAATGTTTCTGGACTTGATCTACCCAGTAATTCATCTTTTTTCTTACTATGTGCAGGCTTTCCTTTGGTTCAAACCAAAATTGTTGATTTCTTCCGCATTCAAAAGTCCTCGCAAACCACCAAAAAGTTGTGCTTAGGTAAAGGGCATCTCAGTTGTTCGTTGGTCTATGTATTCCCATGGTTAATGCTCTTATTTTCTACAAGTGAAATTGATCGAGGCCATTTGTTTCTTATCATCTTAGAGAGCCGAAAGAAAAGAAGGCGCACAAGTAGCTTAGTAACCTCAAAGAAGAAAAGAAAGTTATTGCCATTCAATCCAAGTGAGGATCCTGCAAGGAGATTAAAACAAATGGCTTCACTTGCCACGGCATTGACGACAACCGGGGCTTCATTCAGCAATGAGCTTACTTATATCCCTGGCATGGCCCCAAGGTCAGCAAATTGTGCTGCTCTTGAGCCAGGAGGAATGCAGGTATAAAGGAATGCCATCAAGACTTCAAATTGACAAGTGAAAATCTCAAACTGGACTTGATCACAGCTAGTGGGAGCACGTTAACATTGTCTATACTTGAACAGTACCAGAAGATAATTATAAATTTGAGAAATCATTAGTATGCTTGTTGCTTAGCTGGATGTTAGCAAACACTTCGGTCTCATGCCACAAGGAACATATTTCTGAGCCTTAACAAGCCAATGCTGAGCTTACTAGCGGCACGTTGTTTCATATTTCATTAGCTTAGCACGTTGGTAGTCTAAACTAAGGGTCTAAAATATATTGTTGCATGCACTAGAACTTATGCCAAATCTTCAATAGCATTTAGTACCACATGTGCATATTATTTTGTAGCATCAACAGTACTTTGATTGATGTTTAAGAAATAGCTATCTGATAGCATGTTAACCTGATACAGTGTTGCTTAAGATTTTAGATTACTGCATTTCAGGTTTTATCAAAAGAAGATACGGATACCTTAAATTTGTGCAAGAACATGATGAACCAAGGAGAATGGCCACCTCTTATGGTTGTGTATGACTATCTAGAGGGGTGAGTAGAAAACCTATGCTCTACTCTGATGCCTATGAAGTTATTTTTTTATTTTCGGGACCTAAATTTAGTCTGCTCATGATTGCTACAGATTCACCGTAGAGGCAGATAAGTTCATAAGAGATCTAACAATAATTACAGAGTACGTTGGAGATGTTGATTACTTAAAGAACAGGGAAAATGATGCTGGAGATAGTATGATGTCTCTTCTTTCTGCTGCTGATCCTTCCAAAAGACTAGTCATCTGTCCTGACAGGCATAGTAATATTGCTCGCTTCATTAATGGCATCAATAATCATACCCCGTAAGTTCATCCGCACCTTTTACATTGTTTACTCAGCTAGAATTTCTTTCTTCATTGTTGCTCATCAGACACAATTTGTGCTACATATCCGTGTAGATTTATAGACCATGAAACCACGAGGCAACTTCAATAGATAACTTGATCATTGTCCACAGGAAAAAAGGAAAAAAAAAAGATCAATTCTCTCAATAACTGGACACCTTCGCCAAACATGTATCAGAAAACAAAAAAGTTTTACATATACTAAAACAAGCTGCGTTCTTCCTTTATAGAGTTGAGAACTGAGGACAAAGGTGTTTCTTGCTGTAATATTGATAATTTATGATGATCTTCTTTCCCATTTTCTTACTGATGCAGGGATGGGAAAAAGAAGCAGAATGTAAAATGTGTAAGGTTTGATGTCAATGGCGAGTGTCGGGTGTTACTGATTGCAAACAGAGATATACCAAAGGGCGAGAGACTATACTATGATTACAATGGATATGAACATGAATACCCAACTGAGCACTTTGTCTGACCTTACAAGTAATTGATGGATCAAGCTGAATTGAACACATTTGGCCACTGACTGCTAACTGTCTCCTCCTTTTTGATCTCATGCGTGGAGACACCATTCGAACTGTACAAGCATATCACTTGAGAAAGAAGAACCTATTTAAGTTAAACATGCCAACTGCAGAATCCTGTTAATATGCTGCTTTCATGTAAGGGCAGGCAAATCAAATCTGTCTGTCGCCACAGGCGCACTGCACTGCCTGTGATGCACATAGCAACGATATGGTTTGCTTAACACGGGCTGCGGCCTCTCCTTTCTCCACCTCTTTCTTTGTTTATAAACCAGAATCTCCTCTCAATTCCCATCCATAATAGGAGTGACCAGTGGCGGAGGGAGTGGGGGGCACCGGTGGGCCGGTGCCCACCTGCTTCTCTATGATTTTCTTCATTTTATATGGTGTATTTGATCTCATGAAAAAAAAATGCCAACCTAAAAATTTAATAAAATGCTTATGGAAAAGATATTTCTAGTCATTTTAACTGTTTAGTTATTAAAAAATTCTAAAGATAGTTAAAAAAATGTCTTTTTAGTCATTTACATTGTTAAACTTATATTATAAAAAGGGGAAAGAAAAAACAAAAAACAAAGTCGAGACATAAAGTCAACACAAAATTTTTTTCTTTATTCTTTACTGTTTTCAAAGTCTCTTTGTTTTTAAAGCCTGTAAGTTACATAACGAACAAAGCATAACGTCTCCTTGGTACCCTTATCGGCCTCATGCCCTAAACTCCACAGTCCACTGCCTCCACATGTCGGTCCACCTCTGGCGAAGGGCGTAGCCACGTAGACGGTAGATCCAATCACGGCAGGATGGGTGAAGTCATGGTGTATTGCTCGATTCGTCGATTCCTTCGGCATTGCAATTCTTCGTGGTGCATTGCTCTGATGGAGTGACCATTGATGTTCTCATCTTTTCTTTCCAAAAATCTATCTCACTTAACTTTCTCCGCCACAATCTCTTTAGCCTGAAAATCATGAAAAATCGTAGCCCCCCCCCCCCCCCCCCCAACCCAATATAAAGCCACCATCATTCCATTGATTAATGGAATTGCATCACTGCCTCCGTGAAAAGTCGCAAATCCTAATCCTCCACTTTAAATGCAAGTAAGATCCAGACTTTCAGTTTTTATTCTTAAAATTTCTAATTCCTTGAACTTAAACCATTTCTTTCTTTCTTTTTCCCTTTCAATTTAGAATTTGACAAATGGGTATTAGAAATTACAATTTGCAATTGGGAATTTCGATTGCTAGTGAGATTCTTAATTTTAGATTGCAGTTGCTGCTCATGGGTGGCAGGTGTTGTAGGTTTCGGATGGAGGCTTGTTGGGATTTTAAACTTTGGATTGAGAGTTTGACAATTTTTGTGACTAATTCTCGCTTTTATATTAGGGGCTCACCTTAAGATTTTTTTCTAGCTCCGCGCGCCACTGCTACACCTTATCCCATGCATGGGTTGGAAACTACTCTGGTAAGCAGTGGACCGAAGTCTGTGCCTACCCATTTGCGGTTTCGGGTTGCATGATCGGTGGGGGACCGGGTGAGCTGTCGCCGCCGATTTGTGACGGCAGCATCGACGATATGATCAGTGATTGCTCATGAGCTCCCTGAGCCGTCGTCGAACCCCTTTGTGAATGCTTGGCATTGCGGTGAGGACCCAACGGCGCCATTGTACGGCAACGGAGGAGGCCTTTTAATTCTCCTCCTCTCCTTTCTCCTACAATGTCTATTCTCCATCTATCTTCCATCATGTAATCAGAACCAACTCTCACAATGTCTGGTATACATAATAAGGAATAGAAAGGAGAATGCAAGGGAGTAAGAGAGAGTGGATTAGAAGCAATCGGGGGCTGCAGCCCATTTAAACAAAACGACAGCGTTTTTGTGTGCACCACAGGCAGTGCCCCTGTGGTGACATAGATTCGCTTTGCTCTTGTTCAGGGATTTGAGAATGTGGGGAAAAAAAGCGTTGGAATCTACTCCAAACTTGCATTAGAGTGGGCAAATTTTCAATTACTCTTTTTTTTTTCGTGCCTAAATCCCAAAATCTACGTTGGTATCGTCTCGTACGATTGCCCTCTAGGTCTTTCAACCACGGTCCGTCTAGAGTTTGGTATCAACGGCTTAATACGTAAATATAACTTGAAGATATTATCATCTTGGATAATAGATGCCCGATTAACATACAATGATAAAGATTTTAACTTTATTTTTAAAGTTTGTTGGTAGAAACGGGCTTTTGCGGGCTGTCATAAGAGCGAATCTAACCCAATCCACTGCTCTAATTCAACCTATGGACATCACTCGGCTGAGATTCCGTTAACATTCTTGGTTTAAACTTCCAAGGTATAAAGCTTTAATCTTTAACTTGGGCTTGTGTAGACTTCAAGCTGACTCCCTGGCCCCTGCATTTTCTGGGTATCAGGCTAGAGTGCCAAAGCAGCCAAACTACAAACAAGGCTGTGATCGAGCCCAATCTCAACTCGAACCGCAGTACTCAGATAGGATGAGGCCATAGTCCAACATTTCTTGCTTACCAACCCACAAACTGAAGCACGCAAAAAATTCACAATACTCCCAGATATTCTTATTTGGTGTAATACTCTGAGGTATTCTCTTTTTCTACCAGATTTTCGAAAAAACTATGAGCAATTGTCTTCTCTAGGAAAAATCTGATAATGATAATGTTGCCACCCTACAATCTTTTTCGACTGAACAAATACGTTTCAAGTTCCTTTAATATGTTAATCCACCCCTCTGTTTGTCATTACAAGGTCAACAATACTTGTTTAAAAAGTACATTCTTAGCAAAAAGAAGAGGAATGAAAAAACACAAAGGGGGTTGAAATTATGACCTTAAGTCACCGGGGCATGGCCACAACATTCAGATTTCAGGGTAAGACATTATCCAAAAACACCTCTCCATTCCATGTCCTTGGTAAGGTTTAAATGATCATTGTTTGTGGTGGTAGAAACACTGACGAAAAGAGTGTATCATAACTTTGTACTAAAACTGTGCAGCAGAGTGGTAAAGAGGACTGTCGGCCCAGGAAACACTTCAACTTATGATTATGATAAAACATTGGACCACCCTGTGGATCTGATACATGATCAGCCCATAGTGTGGTCCAATTGTTAGTGGCAACCATAGTCACAGTAGCTCTCCTTGCTTACACAAAACTAGGGATGGCAATGGGGCGGGTCGGATGCGGATCTTATAAGATCCGCACCCGCCCCGCTACCCCTGAAATCCTACCCCGCCCCGTACCCGCCCCGCACCGGGTTCTAAAATCTCAAAACCATATCCGACCCTAAAATACTTTCAAAAACCCGTCCCCGCCCCGCCCCGCTCCGCAGTGACGCTGCCGTGACAGTGACGATCCCGTTCGGTTCCTCGCGCTTCTCAGTCGAACATAAAGATATTGCTAATGGATGGCCCAGATTCACCTGCAGGATGGCTCACGGATTTGGGCTTTGGTGAACTGTTAGATCTTCGTGAGTCAAAAACCATCGGTGTGAAGGAGATGCAGAGAAGAAGGAGGCGCGACGGCCGGCGGTTCGAAGGAGATCTTTGTGAGTCGCCATCGGTGCGAAGGAGATGTAGAGAAGAAGGAGGCGTGATGGCCGGCGGTGCGAAGGAGATCTTTGTGAGTCGCCATCGGTGCGAAGGAGATGTAGAGAAGAAGGAGGCGTGATGGCCGGCGGTGCGAAGGAGATCTTTGTGAGTCGCCATCGGTGCGAAGGAGATGGAGAGAAGAAGGAGGCCCGACGGCCGGCGGTGCGAAGGGAGATCTTTGTGAGTCGCCGTCGGTGAGAAGGAGATGGAAAGAAGAAGTACGCGCGACGGCCAGTGGAGGCCCCTTTGTCGGCAGAGATCAGAGAAGATGGAAATTAGGGCAGAGAGTGAGAGACCTTCTCTTATATATGTTGGGATGGATGGCTATGATTGAAAGATGTATAGGGTTAATACACCGGGGCGGGAACGGGTCGCGGGGCGGGGCGGGTACCGGGGCGGATTGGACGAAATACCATACCCGCCCCTAACCCGTTGCGGATTTTTAAAAAAAATACCATACCCGCCCCGTGGCTCGGTCAAAAAGACCCGCTCCTATCAGACCGGGGCGGGGGGATCCGCCGGTTGGGTCTTATTGCCATCCCTACACAAAACACACACACACAGAACAGCTATCAGGTTTGGATCATATGTACCCCACAACAAGTTGTCCCATTTATTCTTGATTCTGGAAAACAATATATGCTGTAGATTTGTAGCAGAGAGTGAGCCCCATTCCAATGGTGGTCACACACACACACACACACACACAGAGTATTGCTAGGAAGAATATGTGTACTTTTGTTTCGGTATTACAAGGTGAGGCCAGCACTTTTCATTCAAAAGCCCACCCTTGTGCTTTTGGGCCTTGCCTTCCATGTCAGAAAACTATAATTCCTTCTCATTATCATAATTATTATTCACTGTTGGTTGTTCTTTCCATTCCTTGTTCTCCCACTTCATTCCTTGCTTTGTTGACTTCTCCCCTTGCACCCGCTCACTCCGGTGTTCGCTCTAAAGCTGCACTCCGGTGTTCGCTCTAAAATTATCATGTTCACGCTTTCTCTCGACGAACAGGTCTCTTAGCGCTTCGGCGCGGAAAAGTTCTTATGCCATACAACGGGCAAAGAGGGCCAACCCAGGCTTTAAGACAAAGTGGGTAGTGGGTGTCCCCATTCTAATGAAAACTGATTCAGAGAGAAGCAACTATCAAAAGGCCCACTCTCCACCAGCCTGTTTGGTGGAATTGTCTGAAACCACCCACAACCTTTTGACACTCAGATTTTCAGAAGGTAAATCCAGCCGTGGTACCTTTGGGACGATGACGACTCATGAGCCCCATCAAGCACAAAAATATCAATATCATCCCAATCGCTCCAACATATTTTTATCCATCTGTAGCTTTTGCTTCTTTGCTTTGATTTCTTTCCAAGATTAATATGCGACTTAGGAGACTTAAGTGTTCAAAATTTGAGTCGTGTAGCTCAAATCGAGACTCGTCAAACTTTAAGACAAGTTCTAGCTGATCAATTATTTGACATGATAATCATAATCAAACTGTCTGAAGATTTGACTAAACACCAGATTGGATTGGTTTGTCGCACGAGCGAGTTCCTAATTAAGCAATTACGAGTAAAACTCAAATTGATCATCCGTTTTGTAAAATGTGCTTTCATCTTGGATCCATTCGCTCAGATCTAAGGCTTTAGTTACAAAAAGTGAAACTTAGACCTTTTGGATGGTTGGAAATGTAAACACTCTATCCTATGCTAAACCTCAGAAGTCAAGTTGAACATCCGTATACACGCAAATCATTTTTTTAATGTTACAGAGAAGTTCATTGTATCGGTTTAAGCTTGAACTTGGTAAAAGTGGTTCAATTAATCTCCTTTTTTGTCTAGGAGACGGCATACATGCTTGCACCTTTTCACGGAACTTTTCAAATGTCTCATCAATGTTCTGATAGTGTTAAAAAAAATCATCTTTACGGAGGTATGTTTGTAAAGCAATACCATTATATGACAAAAATTGTATGCTAAACAAGTTCACCAATCATGATTTTGATCGTTCATTCATCAACTTTCTTGTGCGCTCAATAATTCTCATGTCGTGTCAAGGAGGAAAAAATGTGTCTTTACTAACAACATTATCGCCAAAAAAAACAAGAAACAGAGATGCAAATCACTAGAGTGCGGCTAATAAAAGAAACTCCATTAATCACGCAACTCCCTCTGGTTGAAGAATGTGGGTTGTTCTGCTGGAAGGGTTGGCTGCCATATCCAGTCCCAAAAGGTATGTAATGTTGTGTCACTTCAACAGCCTTTCAAAGGCTCTGTACGTTAGGTAGAAAACCAACGTTTCTTTCCTCTTAAAAAAATGCGCCAAATTAATTCCAAACGCGCTTGTGCCAACTGGTGCAGATGTGCATGGGGCATGGATGAACATGCTAGGCCTAGCCTCCTTAATTAACCAGCCAGCCATCATGCATGGTTTCCTTGGGAAACTTGTTTAGAATCTTGAAACACTTCAAAAGCAATACTTTAATCAGAAAGCTTTCTCTCCATCTGAATCCATGCATGAATCGTACCAAGTGCTGTGAAAGAAAGAGGATTATAGCATAGTACAGTATCAAACCAGGCTGTTAGCTGAGGAATTCATTAGGTCGGCCACCAGAAAACATAAATGAAGAGCCTTTCGTTGAAAAGCTTTTATTGGTATATGAAACCCCAGCATTGCTGCTTGTTAAACTAATCATATCCAAAAATAGGTCGGTTTCTAATTCACGGAGCATATTAAGGAACGTTGACAACGCTTATTAGGCGTATAATACACTCGCATATCGTCGTACATTATACATAATTGCACATAAAAAAAAACAAGTTCAAATTAAATGTCTATATATATTCTACAGTTTACACGATTATATATCGAGAACGGGTCGAACCATCAGCTACATGTGATACCCAATTGAGTCGTGATAAAACGGGTCTGGGCAGAATTTGCCCTAGTCTAGATAATCTGTATCCGAACCAGATCTATGGTCGGTTCCGGTACGAGTCCAATTTCAGCAGGTCTTAGGTTTTAATGTCCGAACCCATTTTTTTTTTCCAACAGATAGATTAGACATGTAGGTACGGAGTCTTATTTCGTTAGGTCTATACACGATACATGATAAGAGCGCTTACATCTAACTCAAACTATGATATGTGAAGCAAATATCAAGTAAGGTTACTTTTTTTGGGTAAGGCAATGGACGTGAGGCGAAAATTGTTGAGAAAACGAAGGATGGTGGAGACCTGCTATAATGGAAACTTTGATCATGCAATGTTAAAGTTGAGAAAAGGTCAACCCCATGCAACCATGAATTGAATGTAGATAGACATGATGGAAAGGCTAGAATCTTGGGTGAGCGTGGGTTGATTTCCAGAGAATGATTTGTTGCTTAAGAATGCAGCGTGTGTGTGTGTGTGTGTGTCTATATATATATATATATACTACCACATACACTCCCTTGGAAGTTATGTCTCTCTTTGTACGTACAGCTCACTCCCATGTTAGAAATTTGTCCAACTCCACCAGAAGTATTAATGTTGATTCAAGAGGTGGTGGTTTTTTTCTTTTTTTGTTTCTCTTTTCTATTTTGTCCTGGAGCTGATCGATCCTCGAAATGCAATTATAGGGAGTCAAAAAGACATAAAAAGATGGACTGTCAAGATAAAAGAAATTTATTTACGATGTTCAAATTTACATAGAAAATGATCAACTAAGTACGTTAGATGATGATAAACAAGCTCGAGTCACATTTAAATCCATAACTTTATTATCTATCTCTAAACAACAATAATATGGTCATTCCACAAAAAAATGGTGTGTAGATTTAATCGACTTTTATACAAATACATTTTATATGTGTACAGTATACCATACATTTATTATAATCTAGCAAGAGAGACTCCTTTTGAGTTTGATTAAACTAAAATATAAAAGCATACTAATCTTCTAATTAAAAAACTTACAGATCATATATTCGTAGATGGAAGATGTAGCACCTGTCATAACCAGATAAGTGGTTACCACTCAGAATCTACCACAAAACCACTTTCTGGCAATTTTTAACACTACTGATGGCATGAATGTTACAAAATTAAAATTTGGTACCAATCAAAATGCAATATTGCACAAATCGGGGGGTGTTCATGATCCCCCTTGCCCCCCAGAGAGGATCCGCCTTTCTTTTTGGCTAAATCTAAGGAACCAAGATAGATACGCCCACAGTATCATAAACAAATGCTTAGCTCAATAAAATTTACAACTACGGAATAGCACCGAATTGAAGCAGAAAAGATAAGTATCGCATTCGCTGAAATTAAATTTAGATCAAAAGCTGATAGCGGAAGAGATACATAGAGCATCAAATCCAAGGACCGCTTCGAATGGTCTTCTCCTGCCACTTAGTGTTCTTGTTGTTGGTTGGGCGTATTATTAATAAACCCCACTCTTATTTTTTACTTTAGATCTTTAATGTACCAAAAAGGTATAGTGTGTGGGCATATGAATACGTGTGTGTCTATATATATATATATATATATATATATATGGCCAACCGACTACTGCCCATACTTGAAAGCTTGACATGCCACATGGCTGTTTCGGGCATATCCATGTCATGTAGATGAACTTATATTAAATTGAATAAATATATAAATATAACAGTATAAAGTTTGATTAGCCTTTGCCCTACATTAACTATGATTGCTCAAAATAGGAGTACCGTAAAGAAAGTAGAAATTGAATGCCATCCGTAGGCACAAACCTCTTTTTAAAATAATCTATTGACAACATTTTGTGCCGTCTGTGGATGATATGGTCTTGTACTTGGCATATTATGATAAGATGAGTAAATTTATTTTATTTTTAACTCCAGATTCTTTGTCCTTTGACTCGTTTGTAGTTTCAAGAAGGATGCGTGAACTGCGCACTATGTATCCACGGTTAGAATTCAGAGATGGAGAGTAATTTGTTTTTATTTTTATCTCCAGATTTTTTGTCTTTGACTGGTTTATAGTTTCAATGAGAATGCGTGGACTGTGCTCTGTGTATCCACAATCAGAATTCAAAGATGGAGAGCAATTTGTTTTTAATTTTCTATGCAGATTCTTTATCCTTTGACTCGTTTATAGTTTTAATGAGGATGCATGGACTGTACGCTCTGTATCCACAATCAGAGTTCAGAGATAGAGAGCGATTACTTTTCCATGTAAAATCTACAATTATGAATGAAATTCTTAAATTTTGGCCAAAAAGAAAAAGAAGCAAATGATAGAAGAGAGATGTATTCTTCTTTTTCTTTAGTAAATGCGAATGAGAAGATGATTTGCTTTTAATTTTACGGTAAATAAAAGAGAAATATAACCATATTGTCACACTTGAACTTTTTTTCTGTCGATTAACTTTAGTCATGACTCCTTCCTTTTATGGGTAACGCTGCTGATAAATATTGTCGGGAACGCTTTATAATTAAAGTTTTTATTGGCGACAAAAGTGTACAGTCCAACAACGTTGATTCTGACCAAAAAAAAAATTAATTTTTTTGGGTGGGGGTAAAAAAATAGTAGCCACAAAAAAGAGGTACTCCGTATTTGCCATGTTTTAAAGCCACAATTATATGCAACACTTTGACAAGTCCTTATCACACGTAAAGTAAAGGGGTTAAAGCCTACCACCAAATTACCATCATTGCTATTTGGTAGCTAAGAAAAAGTGTAACTTAGGGTCTTCTTTTCCTCCAATCAAGTGATCAAAACTGGCTTATCTTTGTCAAAATACTAATTTTTTAAGCTTAAATGTGTTGATGATCCCAACTAAGCCAGAGCAAGAAACATTAAAGAATCAACCATCAACCACAATGGGTGTCTTTACTAACATTACCTTTGACAAACATCTTCTAATTGTTGGGCAGTTGTCGGTACGAAACACTTCAAACTAGAATAATGTGGTCGGGGATCGCGAGAAAGGATGGTTAAAACAATAGTTTTGGAGAGGATTACAATCACACCATTTGAAGTAAGGTGTCGGATTTAGTGGAAACAACTCCCTAATCACCTTTTGACTTTGGAGCTTCTTCCGCCTTTGTTTTATTTAGACAATTAACTTTTTGCCGGTTATTCAGGTCGGAAGAAAATTCTTAATAACCTTTTAAGTAGCGATACTTAACGACTGTTAGACGTATTTAGTGTCATTTTTTATAATTGGCATCTTTATCGACAATTCTAACCAGTAACCTTTTAGTGCTTATTTATTTAGTGTCGACAAGTATACACTTTCACCATTGAGTTTCACTGACAAGAGGAATTGTAGGTATTTTATTACAACCTGAATAGCTGGGTCAAGAATTTTCTCTATTTTAACTACGTAAGCATGTGTACACCTGAAATAAAAAAGAAAAATAAATGTGATCGTAAGAAGGGTTTTGAATTAGGGAGCGTCTATCTTCACATCACGTTATGCTAGTCCTCGCATCATTTGTTGTTAAGAAGTGAATGATAGATAATTTCCTATAGTTTTTAGCGATAAATAAAGTGTGGACAAGCATATATGAGTGTCAAAATAGACATTTCTTTTCAACTACCGTGCACACTCTTTTACTGGACTAATTGTAAACAAAAAAGTTTTATACTTTCCACGGGGTTGATAGAATAAAACCAATAATTTATCCTCTCTTTTTTTTATTTCTTCTTTTTGTGCCAAAGGATATGAAATTACCAACAAAAAAAAAAAACCTGAATCTATGTGAGAATTTTCAAAAGTAATTCATAACCGTACTTCACTTTTTAAACCCCCCCCCCCCCCCCCCCCCTCTCCTTTCCCTACGCTCCACTCTTGTCCACAAAAACTTTTGGGTGCTGCTCTCCATTGCACTTTAATAACAATTTTGTGCTCTTTTATGAATCAAACATGGCGTGTGAGAGTTAGTTAAAAAATTGACTGTGGATATGAGTCACTATTTCAACCAAAAAAAAAAAGGAAAAAGTTTGAACTTTTCTTCAAATGCCAAATTTAAGCCATGATTTACCTAAAGGGTTGCCGGTAGTGGCCCAGCTTTCTTTTAATATTAGTTCTAATAATACTGATGTTAAAGAAGAAAAACTTGTTATTGTTGATGACTGTGGTGACACTAAAGAGAGATCAGGGCCCTGTTAAGGCATCTTCACTCCATAATCATAAGCACGATTTGGCTTCATTCATCTTGACATCATACCCTGCGTTACATTCAACTGCTATAAGGGCCACCTTTCCATTTTGTTTTCATTTCCCTAAGCTGTGTCATGCACAGTACATGACTGGAGCTAAATTTGTGACTTATGATGTTGAATACATGAATTGTACCTCTGGGAGTAGTAATTAGAAGCAGTTGAAATTCAGTTAACACATCCGGCGTCGAAAGAACAGTCTATACAGTTCTTGGTGTGCATCAAATCCTGCATTAATAGATTTCAGAGGCGCTTTTTCAATATATGGAGCTAATAACACGGCTCATTCACTTGACGAGCCTATTTATATAAGTATTGGTATGTGGTTGAAGGTTTGTACTTTGAGTTGGAAAAAAAAACATTTGAGAAGAAAAAAGCTCGGTTATTTGGTCAATATTTCGGTTACATTACAAGTTATTACCAGATTGAATTCATAATCATTTACAAGGTTTTATTACCAACGACTCTTTGAATTTATGTACATTATATTTCGTGGCGTAGTAGTCATTCTTCCACAATGTTTTAGTAGTCATAACTTGGAAATGCCATAGTTATTGTTGGTAACCATTACCTATTGGAGTCTCGTGTATAAGTCCACCTTCTTTTGGCTAAGTGCCTTTATTTTTAAATTTTTTATAGCTAAAAACGGAACCAAATAAGATTCAATCTATTTGCAATCGTAAATATTAAATAAGCATAAAATGCACTTCAACATTCAAGGTAAGGATGAAAATTAGGAGAGCGAAATGGTGGCCTTTTGTCGCTCAACATGTGATTTAATGACAAATGGTGGCCTTTTCACGAAAAGGCTGGTGCCCTCGCCCAACAAAAAATGAGTAAAGTTAGAGAGGAAATAGTTGAGATTGATCAGATGGTCAAATCTTATTAAATTCAGATTGATTTAAGCTTTCAAGTGTGTGACAAAAAAAGTAGACTAGTTAAATCTGGTTCAAATGCTCAGATTTTTAGCTAACGTTTGAGCGAAAGAATGACTGATATATCTCCGCATATTTGCAAAAAACATCGAATCCCTGTTCGAACTTTAGATATATCTTTTTGGGCATTTCACCATACTAAGCCTTCCAACCTTTTAGCTAATGGCTTTGAAATTTCATGTCAAGTCCCACGTCTATAAGATATGAAGTTTGTGATTTGTTCTTATACCTGGTGGACTTCTCCTTCTTTCAAACATGCTTTTGAGTTGAATGCTAGATTTTAACATTTCAAACAAACTAAAATCAAAATTTATATAAAGGACAGATTTTGATTAAGAGTAAAACTTGCTTTTGAGAATCCATTCCGGACAATTTCCTCATTCAAATTTATGAAGTTGCTTCACTAAAGCAACACAAATATTAAATTTTTTCCTCGGAATGGGAGTCAACCCAATACAAAACACAAGAGAAAACAATCTATCTTCATTCCATAATATGCTAAATAATATCTTCCCTTATTTGCTGCTAAAAGATCAATACCGATACTGAAGTACACTTTTAGCGACGAAAAGAGTGTGAAAGCATATAAAAATGTAAAATGGTATTTTCGTTACAATATTGGACCGTTCAAATTATACTAATGCCCTTTATATATATATGCAATTATTTACATGTTGCTTTAATATGTTAAAGTGAGTTTTGGTTGGTAAATGCCCTTCATAAAAACCGGGAAAATCATGCTTACCTGTGGCACTACATAGACTCCGTACCTAACCAGAACGAGAATACATATATAATAAGGTCATAAATAAAATCTAATTCCATTTTATTCCAATGTGCCAAAACAAAAATATAAACTCGCACATAATATGAGCTTTAGTAGAGTTATACATGGCACGCTTCAAAATGTCATATAAATGACTATACTAGAATACGAGAGTATCCTTGAAAGTTTAGCAAAAATAACGTTTTTTAATGCGTGCACGTGTCTCTCGTTAGATAAACAAATCCCTTATAAAATGTCATTTTTTTTTATTCTTAAGTTTGATTTTAATTATTCTTAAAGGTCAAAATATGATGATAGCATACCTTAATGACAAATACTAACACACAGAGACTAAATAAGGAGAGACTACATCTATTTCTAATTTGCTAATTCATTTATTTGTTTGTCACTAGAAAATATATTGGTGACAAAAATATATAAGAGAGTCAAAATAATATTTTTTTAAAATTAATTAGTATCATATTCCATCCCTCATAAGATGGGTCCAATCCAGAGTCCACACAAGCTGGATACAAAATCTTAAAAAGACTGAAGGATGTGCATTGATGGAAATACTCAGCCCATGCCCTGTAAAGTTGTCAGATAATTTTGACCTTCCCCTGAATAGCTGTTCTATATTTGGAAAAATTGTCGGGGTATTTTCTCACAAAAAAAAAAAAACCCCATGCCCTGTGAGTAGGGCTGTAAATGAACCGAGCCGTTCATGAACGGCTCGTGGTTCGTTTTTTATAAAACTCGTTCATGTTCGTTCATCTAATAAACGAACAGAACATGAACAAGTTTTTAGAGCTCGTTTAATAAACGAGCCGAACATGAACAATCCAAAATGTTCACGAACTTGTTCGCGAACAGCTCGTGTAAATAATAAATTAACTATAATTTCTTCAAATAATTAGTAATTATATAAACTATATGTTAAAATTTAAATCTAGAGGCCAGGCCCTAAAGTTAGTTAGCCCAAAACCCCAAGCCCACATATAAACATATAGCCCAATCCCTTAAAAGCCCAAAATATAAAATCCAACATCATAGAAACCCTAACTATATAAACAAAAAGCAAACCTAAATCTCACAATCTCGTCTTCTCTCTCTTAGAGGCAGCCTCCCTTTGGTCTGTCGTCTTCTGTCTCTCAATCTCGTCTTCTCTCTCTCAATCTCACACACACAAACACGCCTAATAGTTTGCACAGATCCCGTCTCTCTCACTCTCTCCCTCCCTCTTCACACACGGACATCCTGTCGTAGCCGCCATCGCCTGTCTTCGAAGCCGTCATCTCTCCATCGCCAGATTTCGATTCGACAGGACGGGGAAGAAAGCAGTCAATAGTTATTGAGGGCTTGGTAACGACTGGATCAAAGCTGCAAATGCGAAGGCTCACCTCGAATACTTGGAGATGGAGCTGATTCACAAGAAGCATGCCTCGTCCGTTGTACATGGAGCTGATTAAGGGCTTGGAGATGGAGATGGAGATTTCTTTTTTCAGTATTTTTTATTCTAAATTCCTCTTTGTATCTTTTATAGTTGATTCATTGTAGTTGATTTTTTATTCATTGTAGTTGATTGCTTGAAGGATTTGAGGTTTTTGAGCCAATTTAGGGATTTGGTCAGAAGTTAATCACGAGCTTGAGCCGAGTTTCGAAACTCGAGTTCGGCTCGTATCGTTAAACGAGCTGAACGAGTCGAGCCCGAGTTTCAGAGTCACGGACTCGAGCTGAGTTCGAACACTGGTATTTTGGGCCTTGACGAACACGAGCCGAGCTCGAACACGCTAGAATTTAAACGAACCGAGTTCGAACACACCCATGTTCGGCTCGAACTCGATTCGTATACAGCCCTACCTGTGAGCTTAGAAGAGAGGGAAAAAATATAGTATTCAGAAAAAAGAAAAGGAAAAGTCTGCATATCGTTTGATTTTCGTGCATAAGTTTTGTCACTAAAAGTTCATAGTAACAAACGGGATTTAAAACATTGAGTATGACAAAGCATTACACATTGAACTGTAAAGAGAAAAAGGATTTTTCTTTCAGGCTTGTGAAATATTTGCCTAAGTATTTATTTCAAAAAATAAAGAGATTGGCTTACTAAAAAAAAATCCTATTGTTCAAACACAAATAATTTAATTTTAGTCACTAAACTTCAATTTGTGTCAAAATAACAGTTGAATTCTTCAATTGAGACCAATTGGGTCATTCTGTTAATCAGAGACATCAACATGCTTCTTAATCTCCTTAAGTTACGAGCAAATCTGTCATTTTAGTATTATTTTAGATTTTTAGTTATGTTTATTACTTATTTTCTTCTTCTCCTCATCCCTCCATCGCTCACCTAGCTTACTAGCACTCAACCACCACACCCCACCCAAGCCTTGCCACCAACCTCAGCCACCATAACCAAGCAGCCCCCGATATGATACGAGGCTTTTACTATTTGGTGTTTAATTTGGCTATTAAAAGAAATGGGGCTTTTCTGGTTCATCGTAATCGACATTAAGCACACTCGGATGATGGTCAAATCGAAGCATGGTCTGTAGCAATGGAAGCCCCAATCGTCTTTCTCAATCTCCTTCTCCATTAACAAATAATTGACACGGTGTGTGCACGCGCGCATGTGTGCGTGTGTGCTCGCGCGCGGGCACGACAATGTATGTCCTATGCGTGCGCGTTTGGTTGTGCATATGTGTATGTGTTCTATGTGTGTGCACAAATGGTTTTGTATGTGCATGTGTGTCTGACAAGGTTGTGCGCGATTGATGTGTGTGTTTTATATGTATGCGTGAACTGTGTGTTGGGGGGGTTGAATTTGACCAGTGTGTGAGGGGTGGGGGGTGTCATCGCAAATTATGCTTGGTGTTGGTGGTGTCGTCGTGTGGTGGTGTTGGACTTGAAGGGAAAATCTAGGGAGAAAGAAGGAGAAAAAAAATCAAATTGACAGATTTACCCCTAAATGAAATTACTTAATGGACTTGGGGTTGACAAAAGCTAATAGAATGACTTAATTGAACAAATTAACAAGTTCAATGTCACGTTGACATAAATCGATGTCCAGCGATTAAAGTTGAATTTGCGCTTTATAGTACAATGCTGGTGTTGGACTTGAAGGGAAAATCTAGGGAGAAAGAAGGAGAAGAAATCAAATTGATAGATATACCCCTAATGAATCTACTTGATGGACTTGGGTTGACAGAAGCTAATAGAATGACCTAATTGCACAAATTAACAAGTTCAATGTCACGTTGACATAAATTGATGTCTGGCGATTAAAGTTGAATTTGAGTTTATAGTACATTGGCAACCGCATATCTAACTCTTCTTAAAATAATACCAATGTGGCATTTGCTTTTTGGTAAGTTAATTATCTAATACTATATGATAAAGGAAAATATATATATAAGAAATGAAACACGTGACTTGAGAAAAAGAAGTACACACCGCATAAGCCTCATTTTACGTTAAGCATTCTGCATTTGAGAAAGTTAAAAGAAAACTAATATGTAATTAAGTGTAATATGTTCAACATGAGTGTAATACGTTCAACCGACACTAGTTTAGAAAGATAAAATGAGCTTTACTAAATTTCGTACTAGATTTAATTTACACTTACGGACATTGTAGTTGAGAAATTCTTTTCGAAGGGAACTTTTCATCAAACTAAATTTCTTAGGTAAATTTAAAAAATTAATACATCTAATAATCAATAATTTTTTCACCTCTTGAGATTATCAATATTGAGAGAGTCAATAGAAGGTAAATAATCGTGTTAACCTAAACGTTCCTTTTTTTATAGAGTAATAGAAATATATACATCTGGAAAGATTGCAAAACAGTCAAGTTACATCAAATCCACTAAAGAGTGAGGAAATAATCACACACATACTCGGATGCATTCCCATCCGATAGGTATCGGTAATACACTAGTCTAGAAAGGAAAAGCACAAAAAATTATATCACTTAGAATAAGAGCCGACAAGTTAGCCTGCCAAATTATAACCAACAATAACAATAAGATTTTCTATTTCTTTTTTGTTTTTGCGTTTTTTTTGGAGCATAATAATAATAATATAATAATTGATAAGAAAAAGAGGTGAAACAATGGGTAGTCCACTCCACACAGCCAGCCCAAGATCCCCTCTGGCGCGTACAAGAGACACCTTTAAAAGCCATCACAACACGTGCCTCAACTCCCACACGGCCCACGCCCACGCGCACCAATGCTCGTCACCACTACTGCTTGTACCGTCAGAAGCCGCCACCACCTTGCCGCTGTCTAACACCACCGAGCTCCAACAAGAACTGGAATCAGCTTGCACAAACTGCCGCACAAGGACACTGGACACGGGCAGTAACTTATAGCAGACCACCACTTGTTGGAATTGGGTTTTAAACCCATTGTGAGAAGCAATTTTGAATCAATTTTCAAATGGGTTCTAAACCATATTTTGGTTAGGGCCAAATTGATTCATGTTCATCTATTGGAATAGATGATCATGGTATATTCACATGTCTAAAACAAATGGAAGGTGAATGAGAAAATTGAAGTTAAAGTTGGTGGATCAACTTGAAGGGAAGAGAGAATCCCACATAGAAGAATTAAAGCAAATGTTGTCTCCTTATAAGGCTTAGCCTTGAGCTAAGGGATGGGCCCCTTGGGGGTACCCATGTTTTGTAAGGAGGGAGGACCTAGGTTGACCCAAGGTCCACCACGCGCGCGCCGTCCCGGTCCGTGGCCGTGGCTTGGGCTTGGGCCCATTAGGCTTTATTCTTTTTGGGACAAAAATATTTAAATAAATAAAGTTTATTTATTTATTTATTTTATTTTCCGGAAAGTTGTGACCTTTCCAGCTAAATACGAGTCAGTTTTACAAAAATAATCTAATCCCGAAATTATCTTCTGCAATTTTTCTTCTGTCTCGTTCCTGTGTCCGAAAGAGTTCTGTGCTTTTGTTTTGGTTCGCCGGGTCTGCAATTTGGAGTGCTCCTATTTCAGACGTATTGTCGTTGTATCCTGGGAGACTGTCGTCAAGAACCGTCAGCACCATTGCGGGACGAATAAGTCTTAAGGACAGTGAATCAAATTCACGCCTCGACCTTTTTCCTTTGCTGTTCTGCAATCTTCCTGTGAGTTGTTAAATAAACTATTATTTCTTTCCTTACGTTACTGCTGTTTTTGGAACCTTAACATATGCATGTTAGTATATTTTCGATATTGTTTTTCTGCACAAATATACACAAAGTATACGTAGAAACCAACATTCTTAAGACTTATTACTTGTTTTTTGCATACTTTGTGTTGCATGTGTAGAATCATTGCTTTCGAATTTCGTAATAGTGTTCTCAAAACAGTGTTTTCAAATCAGCGTTTTCTAAATTTCGTTTTCTTATTTGATTCTGTCAATCTTTACGAAAATTATTTTCAGATTCAAAATTTAATTTTAGTGATACTAGACTCTGATTTATACTATTGTGATAGACTGGACTGTTTATTAATTGTTGTTATATTCTGTTGATAGATTTATAACAATGGCTACTAGTGAAACCAATTCGGAAAGTGGACCGATTAATCCCAACGTGCAACACGGTGGTGGGACTGTGTATGCGACGCCTTATGTGGCACCAACTCATGGTTCTGTTGGACTTGGTGAAAGACCGGAAAAGTTCAATGGAAAAGATTTCAAGAGGTGGCAACAAAAGATGTTGTTTTACTTGACCACTCTTAACTTGGCAAGATTCTTGCAAGAGGATGCACCAGATCTTGGTGAAAATCCTGACCGGCAAACTGTGGCTGCCGTGGAAGCTTGGAAGCATTCGGATTTTTTGTGCAAGAACTACATCCTCAATGGATTGGACAATGCGTTGTATAACGTATATAGTCCAATGGTCAATGCGAAAGCATTGTGGGAATCCTTGGAAAGGAAATACAAGACGGAAGATGCCGGCTCAAAGAAATTTGTAGTCGGCAAATTCCTTGATTTCAAGATGGTGGATTCTAAGACAGTGATTAGTCAAGTCCAAGAGTTTCAGCTTATTCTACATGATATTCATGCGGAAGGGATGGTACTTGGAGAGTCTTTTCAAGTGGCTGCTTTGATAGAAAAATTGCCACCTACTTGGAAAGATTTCAAGAACTATTTGAAACATAAACGCAAGGAGATGAAGCTCGAGGATTTGATCGTCAGATTAAGGATTGAGGAGGATAATCGCCAGTCCGAGAAGAAGGCCGGTAATTATCATCAAGAGGCCAAGGCAAATGTGGTCGAGCAAGGTCCATCAAAGAGGAGGAAAATTTCCGATTCCGATGGTCCAAGCGGAGCAAGAGGCTCACATTTCAAAGACGGTGAGAAGAAGAAGTTCAAAGGGAACTGTTTTGTGTGCGGCAAAGCTGGCCATCGTGCTAAGGATTGTCGCAAAAACAAAGGAAACTTTAAGAAAGGAAAGAATTCTCAAGCCAACGTGACCGAAGTTACCAAAATCACCGAAGACGTGACAGATTTGAATTTATCTGCGGTGGTATCCGAAGTCAACTTGGTTGGAAATCCCAAACAGTGGTGGGTAGACACGGGCGCTACTCGACATGTGTGCTCCGAGCGAAATATGTTCACTACATATGAGAGCGCCAACAACGAGAATCTGTTCATGGGAAACTCTTCTTCTTCAAAGGTGCTAGGAATGGGAAAGGTGGTCTTAAAGATGACATCCGGCAAGGAATTGAGTCTCAACAATGTGCTTCATGTGCCAGACATTCGGAAGAATCTAGTGTCAGGCTCATTGTTGAGTAAGAATGGCTTCAAGCTAGTGTTTGAGAGTGATAAATTTGTACTCACTAAAAGTGGGATGTTTGTAGGAAAAGGGTACTTATGTGATGGTCTGTTTAAGTTAAATGTAATGACCATCGTGCCTAAAGTTGTACCGAATTCCGATATTAATAAAACTATTTCTTCTGCTTACTTGTTGGAATCTCCTAATTTATGGCATTGTAGATTAGGTCATGTAAATTATGGTTCCATACAAAAGCTAGTGAAAAATGGATTTTTGCCTAAAATGAATTTTGACTCACATAAAGCATGTGAAATTTGTATTGAAGCTAAAATGGCAAAAACGTCTTTCAAGTCAATTGAAAGAAGTACGGAACCTTTAAGTCTAATTCATAGTGACATATGTGACTTAAAGGTGGTACAATCTAGAGGAGGAAAAAAGTATTTTATTACTTTTATTGATGATTGTACGAGATTTTGTTATGTATATTTGCTTAGAAGCAAGGATGAAGCCTTGGAAGCATTTATGCAATACAAAATTGAGGTTGAAAATCAACTTAGCAAGAAAGTTAAAGTACTAAGAAGTGATAGAGGTGGAGAATATGTTTTCCCTCTTGAAAAATTTTGTGCTGATCATGGAATCATTCATGAGACCACGGCACCATATGCGCCTCAGTCAAATGGAATTGCTGAGCGGAAAAATCGTACTTTAAAGGAAATGATGAATGCTTTGTTGATAAATTCTGGACTACCAGATAACTTGTGGGGGGAAGCGGTCTTAACCGCAAATCATATACTTAATAAAGTACCTCACAAGAAGCTACAAAAGACACCTTATGAGCTATGGAAAGGTCGTCCTCCTTCCTTCAAATATCTTAAAGTGTGGGGGTGTCTAGCAAAGGTAGCTATCCCACCACCTAAAATGGTAAAAATAGGTCCTAAAACGGTTGATGGAATTTTCATTGGATATGCAAGCCATAGCTCGGCATATCGGTTCTTAGTGCATAAATCTGAAATTGACGATATACACGTCAACACCATTATGGAGACAAGGAATGCACATTTCTTCGAGGATGTATTTCCTTGTCGAGTGGCACAAGAACGGAGTTCTTTAAAAAGAACTAGTATGGACCAAGAACCCTCACAAGAGGAAGATGAGCCAAGACGTAGCAAGAGAGCTAGAACGTCTACATCTTTTGGTCCTGATTTTCTAACATATTTGTTAGAAAATGAGCCTCGTACTTACAGTGAAGCAATGTCGAGTCCCGAAACTCCTCATTGGAAAGAGGCTATTAACAGTGAAATAGAATCCATCATGCAAAATCATACGTGGGAACTGGTGGATCTTCCTCCTGGAAATAAACCATTAGGGTGTAAATGGATTTTTAAGAGAAAGATGAAAGCTGATGGAACGATCGAAAAATATAAGGCCAGATTGGTTGTCAAGGGATATAGACAAAAGGAAGGCCTTGATTATTTCGATACATATTCACCAGTAACGAGAATAACATCCATTCGAATATTGATAGCTATTGCAGCTATCAATAATTTTGAGATACACCAAATGGATGTGAAAACAGCCTTCCTAAATGGAGATCTAAATGAAGAGATCTATATAGAGCAACCCGAGGGGTTTGTAGCTCCGGATCATAAGAGGAAGGTGTGCAAGCTTGTTAAGTCACTTTATGGACTAAAACAGGCTCCGAAACAATGGCATGAAAAGTTTGATAAAGTCATGATCGAAAATGGCTTTAGAATCAACGAATGTGATAAATGTGTCTATGTTAAAGGGACGGAAAAAGGATATGTCATTGTTTGCCTTTATGTGGATGATATGCTCATTATCGGGAGCAATAATGAATTCATTAAGGCTACAAAGAAAATGTTGGCCAGTAAATTTGATATGAAAGATATGGGTGTGGCTGATGTTATACTTGGTATGAAAATTACCAAAACATCAAATGGACTAGTCTTGTCACAATCTCATTATATTGAGAAAGTGCTAGACAAATTTAAAAGTTATGATGATAGTCCGGTTAAGACACCGCTAGATGTAAATTTACATCTAACAAAGAATACTGGGGAAGGAATATCTCAATTAGAGTATTCGCGCATAATTGGTAGCCTAATGTATATCATGAATTGCACGAGACCCGATATAGCATATGCTGTCAGTAAACTGAGCAGATATACTAGTAATCCGGGAAAGAATCACTGGTTAGCTATTGTAAGAGTTTTAAGGTATTTAAAATATACCTTAAACTTTGGTCTGCATTATACAAGATATCCAGCTGTATTAGAAGGATACAGTGATGCCAACTGGATATCAGATTCTAATGAAACAAAATCCACAAGTGGATATGTGTTTACATTAGGAGGAGCAGCTATTTCTTGGAAATCCTCTAAACAGACATGTATTGCCAGATCCACTATGGAATCTGAATTCATTGCTTTAGATAAAGCAGGAGAAGAAGCGGAGTGGCTTCGTAATTTCTTGGAGGATATTCCAAATTGGTCTAAACCTGTGCCACCAATTTGCATACATTGTGATAGTCAATCTGCAATTGGAAGAGCACAAAGCAGTATGTATAACGGCAAGTCTAGACACATACGTCGCAGACACAATACCGTTAAAGAATTACTTTCTAGTGGAATTATCTCTATTGACTACGTGAAGTCAAAGGATAATATTGCGGATCCGTTAACGAAAGCTTTGACTAGAGAGAAAGTAAATACGTTATCGAGGGGAATGGGTCTTAAGCCTATGAACTAAAGAGTTGCCATAATGGAAACCCTACCTAGCTGACTGGAGATCCCAAGATCTAGGTTCAAAGGGAAAACCGAATTATGTAAATGCGACTCAGACAGAGCACTGTGGGGGTTAAAACCCTAATATCCATTCCTATGATGAGAAGACAGTGGCACCTTCAAAAGGTTAGGTTAAGCTATGCTTTTAATGACTCTTATATCTTGGAAATCCAAGTGGGGGGTGCAGTAGGAACCTCTAATAAGAAGTCACCTATGTGAGTAAGAAGTGGGCCGCTTCTATGAGAATTGTAAGGCTGAATTCTCAGAGAGTACTCATGAAAACCAGGAGTGTTCAGGGCCAAAATGAACACAACAATGAGAACCTCAAAACAATGTTTGAACGATACTGTGTGAAATTCTATTGTCTTGGTTTACACTAAAGGTTGAACAGTTCAAGACATCATGTTCACTGGTTAACCAGTAAATCCGATAGTTCTCACTAGGGAAGGTTCAAGGCCATCGGCTACCTATCCCGATGCAGTGTCGTTCTAAAGAACTCTTTCTTGTGTCAGTGTTTCTTTGTATTAGTGTCCAGTCAATTTTCTATTCATGTGGGGGATTGTTGGAATTGGGTTTTAAACCCATTGTGAGAAGCAATTTTGAATCAATTTTCAAATGGGTTCTAAACCATATTTTGGTTAGGGCCAAATTGATTCATGTTCATCTATTGGAATAGATGATCATGGTATATTCACATGTCTAAAACAAATGGAAGGTGAATGAGAAAATTGAAGTTAAAGTTGGTGGATCAACTTGAAGGGAAGAGAGAATCCCACATAGAAGAATTAAAGCAAATGTTGTCTCCTTATAAGGCTTAGCCTTGAGCTAAGGGATGGGCCCCTTGGGGGTACCCATGTTTTGTAAGGAGGGAGGACCTAGGTTGACCCAAGGTCCACCACGCGCGCGCCGTCCCGGTCCGTGGCCGTGGCTTGGGCTTGGGCCCATTAGGCTTTATTCTTTTTGGGACAAAAATATTTAAATAAATAAAGTTTATTTATTTATTTATTTTATTTTCCGGAAAGTTGTGACCTTTCCAGCTAAATACGAGTCAGTTTTACAAAAATAATCTAATCCCGAAATTATCTTCTGCAATTTTTCTTCTGTCTCGTTCCTGTGTCCGAAAGAGTTCTGTGCTTTTGTTTTGGTTCGCCGGGTCTGCAATTTGGAGTGCTCCTATTTCAGACGTATTGTCGTTGTATCCTGGGAGACTGTCGTCAAGAACCGTCAGCACCATTGCGGGACGAATAAGTCTTAAGGACAGTGAATCAAATTCACGCCTCGACCTTTTTCCTTTGCTGTTCTGCAATCTTCTTGTGAGTTGTTAAATAAACTATTATTTCTTTCCTTACGTTACTGCTGTTTTTGGAACCTTAACATATGCATGTTAGTATATTTTCGATATTGTTTTTCTGCACAAATATACACAAAGTATACGTAGAAACCAACATTCTTAAGACTTATTACTTGTTTTTTGCATACTTTGTGTTGCATGTGTAGAATCATTGCTTTCGAATTTCGTAATAGTGTTCTCAAAACAGTGTTTTCAAATCAGCGTTTTCTAAATTTCGTTTTCTTATTTGATTCTGTCAATCTTTACTAAAATTATTTTCAGATTCAAAATTTAATTTTAGTGATACTAAACTCTGATTTATACTATTGTGATAGACTGGACTGTTTATTAATTGTTGTTATATTCTGTTGATAGATTTATAACAATGGCTACTAGTGAAACCAATTCGGAAAGTGGACCGATTAATCCCAACGTGCAACACGGTGGTGGGACTGTGTATGCGACGCCTTATGTGGCACCAACTCATGGTTCTGTTGGACTTGGTGAAAGACCGGAAAAGTTCAATGGAAAAGATTTCAAGAGGTGGCAACAAAAGATGTTGTTTTACTTGACCACTCTTAACTTGGCAAGATTCTTGCAAGAGGATGCACCAGATCTTGGTGAAAATCCTGACCGGCAAACTGTGGCTGCCGTGGAAGCTTGGAAGCATTCGGATTTTTTGTGCAAGAACTACATCCTCAATGGATTGGACAATGCGTTGTATAACGTATATAGTCCAATGGTCAATGCGAAAGCATTGTGGGAATCCTTGGAAAGGAAATACAAGACGGAAGATGCCGGCTCAAAGAAATTTGTAGTCGGCAAATTCCTTGATTTCAAGATGGTGGATTCTAAGACAGTGATTAGTCAAGTCCAAGAGTTTCAGCTTATTCTACATGATATTCATGCGGAAGGGATGGTACTTGGAGAGTCTTTTCAAGTGGCTGCTTTGATAGAAAAATTGCCACCTACTTGGAAAGATTTCAAGAACTATTTGAAACATAAACGCAAGGAGATGAAGCTCGAGGATTTGATCGTCAGATTAAGGATTGAGGAGGATAATCGCCAGTCCGAGAAGAAGGCCGGTAATTATCATCAAGAGGCCAAGGCAAATGTGGTCGAGCAAGGTCCATCAAAGAGGAGGAAAATTTCCGATTCCGATGGTCCAAGCGGAGCAAGAGGCTCACATTTCAAAGACGGTGAGAAGAAGAAGTTCAAAGGGAACTGTTTTGTGTGCGGCAAAGCTGGCCATCGTGCTAAGGATTGTCGCAAAAACAAAGGAAACTTTAAGAAAGGAAAGAATTCTCAAGCCAACGTGACCGAAGTTACCAAAATCACCGAAGACGTGACAGATTTGAATTTATCTGCGGTGGTATCCGAAGTCAACTTGGTTGGAAATCCCAAACAGTGGTGGGTAGACACGGGCGCTACTCGACATGTGTGCTCCGAGCGAAATATGTTCACTACATATGAGAGCGCCAACAACGAGAATCTGTTCATGGGAAACTCTTCTTCTTCAAAGGTGCTAGGAATGGGAAAGGTGGTCTTAAAGATGACATCCGGCAAGGAATTGAGTCTCAACAATGTGCTTCATGTGCCAGACATTCGGAAGAATCTAGTGTCAGGCTCATTGTTGAGTAAGAATGGCTTCAAGCTAGTGTTTGAGAGTGATAAATTTGTACTCACTAAAAGTGGGATGTTTGTAGGAAAAGGGTACTTATGTGATGGTCTGTTTAAGTTAAATGTAATGACCATCGTGCCTAAAGTTGTACCAAATTCCGATATTAATAAAACTATTTCTTCTGCTTACTTGTTGGAATCTCCTAATTTATGGCATTGTAGATTAGGTCATGTAAATTATGGTTCCATACAAAAGCTAGTGAAAAATGGATTTTTGCCTAAAATGAATTTTGACTCACATAAAGCATGTGAAATTTGTATTGAAGCTAAAATGGCAAAAACGTCTTTCAAGTCAATTGAAAGAAGTACGGAACCTTTAAGTCTAATTCATAGTGACATATGTGACTTAAAGGTGGTACAATCTAGAGGAGGAAAAAAGTATTTTATTACTTTTATTGATGATTGTACGAGATTTTGTTATGTATATTTGCTTAGAAGCAAGGATGAAGCCTTGGAAGCATTTATGCAATACAAAATTGAGGTTGAAAATCAACTTAGCAAGAAAGTCAAAGTACTAAGAAGTGATAGAGGTGGAGAATATGTTTTCCCTCTTGAAAAATTTTGTGCTGATCATGGAATCATTCATGAGACCACGGCACCATATGCGCCTCAGTCAAATGGAATTGCTGAGCGGAAAAATCGTACTTTAAAGGAAATGATGAATGCTTTGTTGATAAATTCTGGACTACCAGATAACTTGTGGGGGGAAGCGGTCTTAACCGCAAATCATATACTTAATAAAGTACCTCACAAGAAGCTACAAAAGACACCTTATGAGCTATGGAAAGGTCGTCCTCCTTCCTTCAAATATCTTAAAGTGTGGGGGTGTCTAGCAAAGGTAGCTATCCCACCACCTAAAATGGTAAAAATAGGTCCTAAAACGGTTGATGGAATTTTCATTGGATATGCAAGCCATAGCTCGGCATATCGGTTCTTAGTGCATAAATCTGAAATTGACGATATACACGTCAACACCATTATGGAGACAAGGAATGCACATTTCTTCGAGGATGTATTTCCTTGTCGAGTGGCACAAGAACGGAGTTCTTTAAAAAGAACTAGTATGGACCAAGAACCCTCACAAGAGGAAGATGAGCCAAGACGTAGCAAGAGAGCTAGAACGTCTACATCTTTTGGTCCTGATTTTCTAACATATTTGTTAGAAAATGAGCCTCGTACTTACAGTGAAGCAATGTCGAGTCCCGAAACTCCTCATTGGAAAGAGGCTATTAACAGTGAAATAGAATCCATCATGCAAAATCATACGTGGGAACTGGTGGATCTTCCTCCTGGAAATAAACCATTAGGGTGTAAATGGATTTTTAAGAGAAAGATGAAAGCTGATGGAACGATCGAAAAATATAAGGCCAGATTGGTTGTCAAGGGATATAGACAAAAGGAAGGCCTTGATTATTTCGATACATATTCACCAGTAACGAGAATAACATCCATTCGAATATTGATAGCTATTGCAGCTATCAATAATTTTGAGATACACCAAATGGATGTGAAAACAGCCTTCCTAAATGGAGATCTAAATGAAGAGATCTATATAGAGCAACCCGAGGGGTTTGTAGCTCCTGATCATAAGAGGAAGGTGTGCAAGCTTGTTAAGTCACTTTATGGACTAAAACAGGCTCCGAAACAATGGCATGAAAAGTTTGATAAAGTCATGATCGAAAATGGCTTTAGAATCAACGAATGTGATAAATGTGTCTATGTTAAAGGGACGGAAAAAGGATATGTCATTGTTTGCCTTTATGTGGATGATATGCTCATTATCGGGAGCAATAATGAATTCATTAAGGCTACAAAGAAAATGTTGGCCAGTAAATTTGATATGAAAGATATGGGTGTGGCTGATGTTATACTTGGTATGAAAATTACCAAAACATCAAATGGACTAGTCTTGTCACAATCTCATTATATTGAGAAAGTGCTAGACAAATTTAAAAGTTATGATGATAGTCCGGTTAAGACACCGCTAGATGTAAATTTACATCTAACAAAGAATACTGGGGAAGGAATATCTCAATTAGAGTATTCGCGCATAATTGGTAGCCTAATGTATATCATGAATTGCACGAGACCCGATATAGCATATGCTGTCAGTAAACTGAGCAGATATACTAGTAATCCGGGAAAGAATCACTGGTTAGCTATTGTAAGAGTTTTAAGGTATTTAAAATATACCTTAAACTTTGGTCTGCATTATACAAGATATCCAGCTGTATTAGAAGGATACAGTGATGCCAACTGGATATCAGATTCTAATGAAACAAAATCCACAAGTGGATATGTGTTTACATTAGGAGGAGCAGCTATTTCTTGGAAATCCTCTAAACAGACATGTATTGCCAGATCCACTATGGAATCTGAATTCATTGCTTTAGATAAAGCAGGAGAAGAAGCGGAGTGGCTTCGTAATTTCTTGGAGGATATTCCAAATTGGTCTAAACCTGTGCCACCAATTTGCATACATTGTGATAGTCAATCTGCAATTGGAAGAGCACAAAGCAGTATGTATAACGGCAAGTCTAGACACATACGTCGCAGACACAATACCGTTAAAGAATTACTTTCTAGTGGAATTATCTCTATTGACTACGTGAAGTCAAAGGATAATATTGCGGATCCGTTAACGAAAGCTTTGACTAGAGAGAAAGTAAATACGTTATCGAGGGGAATGGGTCTTAAGCCTATGAACTAAAGAGTTGCCATAATGGAAACCCTACCTAGCTGACTGGAGATCCCAAGATCTAGGTTCAAAGGGAAAACCGAATTATGTAAATGCGACTCAGACAGAGCACTGTGGGGGTTAAAACCCTAATATCCATTCCTATGATGAGAAGACAGTGGCACCTTCAAAAGGTTAGGTTAAGCTATGCTTTTAATGACTCTTATATCTTGGAAATCCAAGTGGGGGGTGCAGTAGGAACCTCTAATAAGAAGTCACCTATGTGAGTAAGAAGTGGGCCGCTTCTATGAGAATTGTAAGGCTGAATTCTCAGAGAGTACTCATGAAAACCAGGAGTGTTCAGGGCCAAAATGAACACAACAATGAGAACCTCAAAACAATGTTTGAACGATACTGTGTGAAATTCTATTGTCTTGGTTTACACTAAAGGTTGAACAGTTCAAGACATCATGTTCACTGGTTAACCAGTAAATCCGATAGTTCTCACTAGGGAAGGTTCAAGGCCATCGGCTACCTATCCCGATGCAGTGTCGTTCTAAAGAACTCTTTCTTGTGTCAGTGTTTCTTTGTATTAGTGTCCAGTCAATTTTCTATTCATGTGGGGGATTGTTGGAATTGGGTTTTAAACCCATTGTGAGAAGCAATTTTGAATCAATTTTCAAATGGGTTCTAAACCATATTTTGGTTAGGGCCAAATTGATTCATGTTCATCTATTGGAATAGATGATCATGGTATATTCACATGTCTAAAACAAATGGAAGGTGAATGAGAAAATTGAAGTTAAAGTTGGTGGATCAACTTGAAGGGAAGAGAGAATCCCACATAGAAGAATTAAAGCAAATGTTGTCTCCTTATAAGGCTTAGCCTTGAGCTAAGGGATGGGCCCCTTGGGGGTACCCATGTTTTGTAAGGAGGGAGGACCTAGGTTGACCCAAGGTCCACCACGCGCGCGCCGCCCGGTCCGTGGCCGTGGCTTGGGCTTGGGCCCATTAGGCTTTATTCTTTTTGGGACAAAAATATTTAAATAAATAAAGTTTATTTATTTATTTATTTTATTTTCCGGAAAGTTGTGACCTTTCCAGCTAAAATGAGTCAGTTTTACAAAAATAATCTAATCCCGAAATTATCTTCTGCAATTTTTTTCTGTCTCGTTCCTGTGTCCGAAAGAGTTCTGTGCCTTTGTTTTGGTTCGCCGGGTCTGCAATTTGGAGTGCTCCTATTTCAGACGTATTGTCGTTGTATCCTGGGAGACTGTCGTCAAGAACCGTCAGCACCATTGCGGGACGAATAAGTCTTAAGGACAGTGAATCAAATTCACGCCTCGACCTTTTTCCTTTGCTGTTCTGCAATCTTCTTGTGAGTTGTTAAATAAACTATTATTTCTTTCCTTACGTTACTGCTGTTTTTGGAACCTTAACATATGCATGTTAGTATATTTTCGATATTGTTTTTCTGCACAAATATACACAAAGTATACGTAGAAACCAACATTCTTAAGACTTATTCCTGCATACTTTGTGTTGCATGTGTAGAATTGCTTTCGAATTTCGTAATAGTGTTTTCAAAACAGTGTTTTCAAATTCGTTTTCTTATTTGATTCTGTCAATCTTTACTAAAATTATTTTCAGATTCTAAATTTAATTTTAGTGATACTAGACTCTGATTTATACTATTGTGATAGACTGGACTGTTTATTAATTGTTGTTATATTCTGTTGATAGATTTATAACAATGGCTACTAGTGAAACCAATTCGGAAAGTGGACCGATTAATCCCAACGTGCAACACAGTGGTGGGACTGTGTATGCGACGCCTTATGTGGCACCAACTCATGGTTCTGTTGGACTTGGTGAAAGACCGGAAAAGTTCAATGGAAAAGATTTCAAGAGGTGGCAACAAAAGATGTTGTTTTACTTGACCACTCTTAACTTGGCAAGATTCTTGCAAGAGGATGCACCAGATCTTGGTGAAAATCCTGACCGGCAAACTGTGGCTGCCGTGGAAGCTTGGAAGCATTCGGATTTTTTGTGCAAGAACTACATCCTCAATGGATTGGACAATGCGTTGTATAACGTATATAGTCCAATGGTCAATGCGAAAGCATTGTGGGAATCCTTGGAAAGGAAATACAAGACGGAAGATGCCGGCTCAAAGAAATTTGTAGTCGGCAAATTCCTTGATTTCAAGATGGTGGATTCTAAGACAGTGATTAGTCAAGTCCAAGAGTTTCAGCTTATTCTACATGATATTCATGCGGAAGGGATGGTACTTGGAGAGTCTTTTCAAGTGGCTGCTTTGATAGAAAAATTGCCACCTACTTGGAAAGATTTCAAGAACTATTTGAAGCATAAACGCAAGGAGATGAAGCTCGAGGATTTGATCGTCAGATTAAGGATTGAGGAGGATAATCGCCAGTCCGAGAAGAAGGCCGGTAATTATCATCAAGAGGCCAAGGCAAATGTGGTCGAGCAAGGTCCATCAAAGAGGAGGAAAATTTCCGATTCCGATGGTCCAAGCGGAGCAAGAGGCTCAAATTTCAAAGACGGTGAGAAGAAGAAGTTCAAAGGGAACTGTTTTGTGTGCGGCAAAGCTGGCCATCGTGCTAAGGATTGTCGCAAAAACAAAGGAAACTTTAAGAAAGGAAAGAATTCTCAAGCCAACGTGACCGAAGTTACCAAAATCACCGAAGACGTGACAGATTTGAATTTATCTGCGGTGGTATCCGAAGTCAACTTGGTTGGAAATCCCAAACAGTGGTGGGTAGACACGGGCGCTACTCGACATGTGTGCTCCGAGCGAAATATGTTCACTACATATGAGAGCGCCAACAACGAGAATCTGTTCATGGGAAACTCTTCTTCTTCAAAGGTGCTAGGAATGGGAAAGGTGGTCTTAAAGATGACATCCGGCAAGGAATTGAGTCTCAACAATGTGCTTCATGTGCCAGACATTCGGAAGAATCTAGTGTCAGGCTCATTGTTGAGTAAGAATGGCTTCAAGCTAGTGTTTGAGAGTGATAAATTTGTACTCACTAAAAGTGGGATGTTTGTAGGAAAAGGGTACTTATGTGATGGTCTGTTTAAGTTAAATGTAATGACCATCGTGCCTAAAGTTGTACCAAATTCCGATATTAATAAAACTATTTCTTCTGCTTACTTGTTGGAATCTCCTAATTTATGGCATTGTAGATTAGGTCATGTAAATTATGGTTCCATACAAAAGCTAGTGAAAAATGGATTTTTGCCTAAAATGAATTTTGACTCACATAAAGCATGTGAAATTTGTATTGAAGCTAAAATGGCAAAAACGTCTTTCAAGTCAATTGAAAGAAGTACGGAACCTTTAAGTCTAATTCATAGTGACATATGTGACTTAAAGGTGGTACAATCTAGAGGAGGAAAAAAGTATTTTATTACTTTTATTGATGATTGTACGAGATTTTGTTATGTATATTTGCTTAGAAGCAAGGATGAAGCCTTGGAAGCATTTATGCAATACAAAATTGAGGTTGAAAATCAACTTAGCAAGAAAGTCAAAGTACTAAGAAGTGATAGAGGTGGAGAATATGTTTTCCCTCTTGAAAAATTTTGTGCTGATCATGGAATCATTCATGAGACCACGGCACCATATGCGCCTCAGTCAAATGGAATTGCTGAGCGGAAAAATCGTACTTTAAAGGAAATGATGAATGCTTTGTTGATAAATTCTGGACTACCAGATAACTTGTGGGGGGAAGCGGTCTTAACCGCAAATCATATACTTAATAAAGTACCTCACAAGAAGCTACAAAAGACACCTTATGAGCTATGGAAAGGTCGTCCTCCTTCCTTCAAATATCTTAAAGTGTGGGGGTGTCTAGCAAAGGTAGCTATCCCACCACCTAAAATGGTAAAAATAGGTCCTAAAACGGTTGATGGAATTTTCATTGGATATGCAAGCCATAGCTCGGCATATCGGTTCTTAGTGCATAAATCTGAAATTGACGATATACACGTCAACACCATTATGGAGACAAGGAATGCACATTTCTTCGAGGATGTATTTCCTTGTCGAGTGGCACAAGAACGGAGTTCTTTAAAAAGAACTAGTATGGACCAAGAACCCTCACAAGAGGAAGATGAGCCAAGACGTAGCAAGAGAGCTAGAACGTCTACATCTTTTGGTCCTGATTTTCTAACATATTTGTTAGAAAATGAGCCTCGTACTTACAGTGAAGCAATGTCGAGTCCCGAAACTCCTCATTGGAAAGAGGCTATTAACAGTGAAATAGAATCCATCATGCAAAATCATACGTGGGAACTGGTGGATCTTCCTCCTGGAAATAAACCATTAGGGTGTAAATGGATTTTCAAGAGAAAGATGAAAGCTGATGGAACGATCGAAAAATATAAGGCCAGATTGGTTGTCAAGGGATATAGACAAAAGGAAGGCCTTGATTATTTCGATACATATTCACCAGTAACGAGAATAACATCCATTCGAATATTGATAGCTATTGCAGCTATCAATAATTTTGAGATACACCAAATGGATGTGAAAACAGCCTTCCTAAATGGAGATCTAAATGAAGAGATCTATATAGAGCAACCCGAGGGGTTTGTAGCTCCGGATCATAAGAGGAAGGTGTGCAAGCTTGTTAAGTCACTTTATGGACTAAAACAGGCTCCGAAACAATGGCATGAAAAGTTTGATAAAGTCATGATCGAAAATGGCTTTAGAATCAACGAATGTGATAAATGTGTCTATGTTAAAGGACGGAAAAAGGATATGTCATTGTTTGCCTTTATGTGGATGATATGCTCATTATCGGGAGCAATAATGAATTCATTAAGGCTACAAAGAAAATGTTGGCCAGTAAATTTGATATGAAAGATATGGGTGTGGCTGATGTTATACTTGGTATGAAAATTACCAAAACATCAAATGGACTAGTCTTGTCACAATCTCATTATATTGAGAAAGTGCTAGACAAATTTAAAAGTTATGATGATAGTCCGGTTAAGACACCGCTAGATGTAAATTTACATCTAACAAAGAATACTGGGGAAGGAATATCTCAATTAGAGTATTCGCGCATAATTGGTAGCCTAATGTATATCATGAATTGCACGAGACCCGATATAGCATATGCTGTCAGTAAACTGAGCAGATATACTAGTAATCCGGGAAAGAATCACTGGTTAGCTATTGTAAGAGTTTTAAGGTATTTAAAATATACCTTAAACTTTGGTCTGCATTATACAAGATATCCAGCTGTATTAGAAGGATACAGTGATGCCAACTGGATATCAGATTCTAATGAAACAAAATCCACAAGTGGATATGTGTTTACATTAGGAGGAGCAGCTATTTCTTGGAAATCCTCTAAACAGACATGTATTGCCAGATCCACTATGGAATCTGAATTCATTGCTTTAGATAAAGCAGGAGAAGAAGCGGAGTGGCTTCGTAATTTCTTGGAGGATATTCCAAATTGGTCTAAACCTGTGCCACCAATTTGCATACATTGTGATAGTCAATCTGCAATTGGAAGAGCACAAAGCAGTATGTATAACGGCAAGTCTAGACACATACGTCGCAGACACAATACCGTTAAAGAATTACTTTCTAGTGGAATTATCTCTATTGACTACGTGAAGTCAAAGGATAATATTGCGGATCCGTTAACGAAAGCTTTGACTAGAGAGAAAGTAAATACGTTATCGAGGGGAATGGGTCTTAAGCCTATGAACTAAAGAGTTGCCATAATGGAAACCCTACCTAGCTGACTGGAGATCCCAAGATCTAGGTTCAAAGGGAAAACCGAATTATGTAAATGCGACTCAGACAGAGCACTGTGGGGGGTTAAAACCCTAATATCCATTCCTATGATGAGAAGACAGTGGCACCTTCAAAAGGTTAGGTTAAGCTATGCTTTTAATGACTCTTATATCTTGGAAATCCAAGTGGGGGGTGCAGTAGGAACCTCTAATAAGAAGTCACCTATGTGAGTAAGAAGTGGGCCGCTTCTATGAGAATTGTAAGGCTGAATTCTCAGAGAGTACTCATGAAAACCAGGAGTGTTCAGGGCCAAAATGAACACAACAATGAGAACCTCAAAACAATGTTTGAACGATACTGTGTGAAATTCTATTGTCTTGGTTTACACTAAAGGTTGAACAGTTCAAGACATCATGTTCACTGGTTAACCAGTAAATCCGATAGTTCTCACTAGGGAAGGTTCAAGGCCATCGGCTACCTATCCCGATGCAGTGTCGTTCTAAAGAACTCTTTCTTGTGTCAGTGTTTCTTTGTATTAGTGTCCAGTCAATTTTCTATTCATGTGGGGGATTGTTGGAATTGGGTTTTAAACCCATTGTGAGAAGCAATTTTGAATCAATTTTCAAATGGGTTCTAAACCATATTTTGGTTAGGGCCAAATTGATTCATGTTCATCTATTGGAATAGATGATCATGGTATATTCACATGTCTAAAACAAATGGAAGGTGAATGAGAAAATTGAAGTTAAAGTTGGTGGATCAACTTGAAGGGAAGAGAGAATCCCACATAGAAGAATTAAAGCAAATGTTGTCTCCTTATAAGGCTTAGCCTTGAGCTAAGGTATGGGCCCCTTGGGGGTACCCATGTTTTGTAAGGAGGGAGGACCTAGGTTGACCCAAGGTCCACCACGCGCGCGCGCCCCGCCCCGTCCCGTCCCGGTCCGTGGCGTGGGGCTTGGGCCCATTAGGCTTTATTCTTTTTGGGACAAAAATATTTAAATAAATAAAGTTTATTTATTTATTTATTTTCTTTTCCAAAAAGTTGTGACCTTTCCAGCTAAACAGTTTTTCCTGTGAAGAGTTGCACCCCCCAGTGGATACTGTGTATAAATACGAGTCAGTTTTACAAAATATAAACTGAATCCCGAAATTATTTTCTGCAATTTTTGTTGTCGTTCCTGTGTCCAAAAGAGTTCTGTGCCTTTGTTTTGGTTCGCCGGGTCTGCAATTTGGAGTGCTCCTATTTCAGACGTATTGTCGTTGTATCCTGGGAGACTGTCGTCAAGAACCGTCAGCACCATTGCGGGACGAATAAGTCTTAAGGACAGTGAATCAAATTCACGCCTCGACCTTTTTCCTTTGCTGTTCTGCAATCTTCTTGTGAGTTGTTAAATAAACTATTATTTCTTTCCTTACGTTACTGCTGTTTTTGGAACCTTAACATATGCATGTTATTATATTTTCGATATTGTTTTTCTGCACAAATATACACAAAGTATACGTAGACTCCAACACTCGTTCCAGGAATTGGCCCCAACCATCCAACAACCCTACCTGCCTCTGCACTTCAACTACGGCCCAGACTCGCATCCTCTTCCCATCTCCACCACCCAACCACCGCCACCCTCCGCACCGCCAATAACAAAAACCCACTAATCCAATCACTCTGCAAGAAGGGCAACCTCAAAGAAGCCATACAAGTCCTCTCCCAAGAGCCCAACCCTACCGAACAAACCTAAAAGCTTCTAATCCTCTCCTGCTCCCGCCAACTTCCTCGCCGACGGAGAAAGTGTTCACCGGAAACTGGTCAACGATGGGTTTGACGAAGACCCTTTCTTGGCCACGAAACTCATCAACATGTACTCTGAGTTGGACTCCATTGACCATGCAAGCCAGGTGTTCGATAAATTGTATAACAGAACCATATACGTTTGGAACGCTCTTTTTCGGGCGTTAACGTTGGCGGGTCATGGTGATGAGGTGTTAACTTCTACTGTCGGATGAATTGTCGGACTGGGCTTTTGTCCGATAGGTTCACTTACACGTATGTGTTGAAGGCTTGTGTTGCGTCTGAGTCGATGGTTTCATTGTTAAGAAAAGGGGAGGAGATTCATGCGCACATTTTAAGGCATGTTTGAGAGCCAAGTTCATGTAATGACCACATTGGTGGATATGTACGCGAGGTTCGGACGTGTGTCAAGTGCCGGTTGTGTTTTTGATGAGATGCCATGTAAAATGTGGTTTCGTGGAGTGCTATGATTGCTTGTTATGCAAAGAATGGCAGGCCGTTTGAGGCGTTGGAGCTTTTCAGGGATATGATGCTTGAGACCCTTGATGTTTGCCGAATTCGGTGACAATGGTTAGTGTGCTTCAAGCATGTGCAGCACTTGCTGCTTTGGAACAAGGCAAGTTGATACATGGCTATATACTTAGAAAAGGTCTTGATTCGGTTTTGCCAGTCATAAGTGCGCTTGTGACCATGTATGCAAGATGTGGTATTCTAGAACTGGACGACGTGTTTTCTACAAAAAAACGGGTTAAGAGAGATGTTGTGTCATGGAATTCCATGATTTCTAGTTATGGGGTTCATGGGCTTGGGGAAAAGCTATTGAAAGTTTCAATAAGATGCTAAACAATGGAGTCCCGCCTAGTCCCATATCATTTGTTAGTGTATTGGGAGCTTGTAGCCATGCCGGGCTTGTCGAGGAGGGAAAGATTTTGTTTCAATCAATGGTCAGAGAGCATCGGATTTATCCTACTGTGGAGCACTACGCTTGTATGGTTGATCTTCTTGGCTCGAAGCCACTCGTTTAGACGAAGCAGCCAAGATTATAGAAGATATGCGCATAGAACCGGGAGCTAAAGTTTGGGGTGCTCTTCTTGGATCGTGTAGGATTCCACTGCAATGTTGAGCTTGCAAAGAGGGCAAGTAGAAGGCTATTTGAACTCGAGCCTAGAAATGCTGGTAATTACGTACTTTGGCTGAAATATACGCTGAAGCTAGGATGTGGGATGAAGGCAAACCAGTGAAGAAGGATTTAGAAGCTCGAGGACTTCAAAAGGTCTCGGGTTGTAGTTGGATTGAAGTGAGAAGGAATATCTACTCGTTTACGTCAGTTGACGAGTTTAACCCACAAATTGAACAGCTCCATGCTTGCTCACAAAATCTGTTGATGGAGATGAAGGAGAAGGGTTATGTACCAGAGACCAAAGTGGTACTCTATGATCTGGCTGAAGAGGAGAAGTAAGAATAGTACTTGGTCATAGTGAAAAACTAACAGTATGCCTTTGGGCTGATCAATAGCAGCAGAGGGGAACCATAAGGATCACCAAGAACTTGAGGTTATGTGAAGACTGTCATTCTGTTACAAAGTTCATTTCCAAGTATGCAGACAGAGAGATTCTAGTTCGAGACGTGAATCGCATTCACCATTTCAAAGATGGGGTTTGTTCATGCGAGGATTACTGGTGATGCACGCATAGTTCCTAGATACTTTTCGGACCATACAGATTCCATTTTTCGAGAACTCTTGTCGGAGCCTAAGAAAATTTTTACATGTACAGTTTTCACTACACATATATAGATCAGCTAACTTGGGAGTCATTCCTATCCCTCGTTTGGCCTGAATTTTCTGCTACAGCTAAATAAACACTTTGGAACCTCCTTTGCTTAAATTGGCTTAGCTAGTGGATGATGCTTCTCCCTTTCTTCAGGTACCGAACGAATGGCGTTTCACGATATGGATATGTAAATCTTGTTGATAATGGCTTACCTGTGAGTGAATATACACAGGTGGAGCTTGTGTCATTTACTTTTCCTAGCATAGCACCAGGTTTAAGAATGTTAAGCTCAGATTTTTCTTTTTAAATTAAGAATAGAAATATATACTGTGGTTGTAAGCAAGTTGAGTGATTTCCAAGCAGCTTAATCACACATAATTGATATTCTCCTACAATTAAAAGCTACAAAATAAATAACAAAACCAAAAAAAAGTAACAGGTCTATAGGGATAACTAAACAAGCACTAGAGAAATAAACATGCATTAAAATAAAATCAAGCAAAATAGGTATTTTTTTTTTGGAAATTGGAATTGCATAAACCAACTAAAAATATCTGCCACTTGCCACACAAACAGCAGCGGAAGCAGTCCCTAACTGACACCTGCCCAATATCCTTTGCTAGC
>JAVXUP010003990.1:0-45874 GCA_033070095.1 Escallonia herrerae | reverse complement strand
TTCTTTGTGGTTGTCTAGTATTGTTTCACTTATATCCAAAGTTCTCATGTCATTGTCCACATCATCTACATTAACAATGTTAGTCCTCCGAAGAAAAGGATTAGTCTCATCAAAAGTAACATTAATGGATTCTTCAACAACCAAAGTACTTTTATTATAGACTCTATATGTCATACTATTATTAGAGTAGCCAAGAAAAATACCCTCAAATGTTTTGGAATCAAATTTGCTAAGGTGATCCTTAGTATTTAAAATAAAGCATTTGCAACCAAAGACTCTAAAAAAGCTCACCTTAGGTTTCTTATCATTAAAAAGCTCATAATGGGTTTTTAACAAAATTTTTCGCAAGATAACTCTATTGAGAACAAAACAAGCACAATTGACCGCCTCCGCCCAAAAGTACTTAGGTAAACCATATTCGTTAAGCATTGTTCTTGCCGCTTCTTGCAAAGACCTATTCTTTCTTTCGGCAACACCATTTTGTTGAGGAGTTCTAGGAGCCGAAAAATTATGTGATATCCCAAAGTCATCACACAAGGCTCCTATTTTTGAATTTTCAAATTCTCTACCATGATCACTTCGAATGTTGGATATCAAATATCCTTTTTGATTTTGAATACGTTTTGCAAATGAAGTGAACACATTTAGAGATTCATCTTTGGTGGCCAAAAAGAAAGTCCAAGTATAGCGAGAATAGTCATCAACAATAACAAAACAATATGATTTACCACCAAGACTAGTAGTCGGGATTGGTCCAAATAAATCCATATGAAGTAATTGCAAGGGTCTAGAAGTAGATACCATTTTCTTCGGTTTGTGAGAGACTTTCTTTTGCTTACCCATTTGACAAGCATCACATACTTTGTCTTTCTCAAACTTGATCTTCGGGAGTCCCCTCACAAGTTCTTTGCTTGAAATATCCTTCAAATGCTCCATATGCATGTGTCCAAGTCTTCGATGCCAAAGCCAAGATGTCTCACTAATAGCACTAAGACACTTGACATCTTGGTTAGCTAGATCATTCAATTGAATAGAGTAAACATTGTCATCTCTATTTCCTACCAAAATAGTTTCATTAATCTTCAAGGATTGTATAGTGCAATGAGAAGCCTCAAAGATTACTTTAAAACCTTTATCACTAAATTGACTAATACTTAGCAAATTATGCTTCAAACCTTCAACATATAACACATTCTCAATTGAATGTGGTTCTTTACCTATAGTTCCTTTACCTTTGATTTTTCCTTGTGCGTTGTCACCAAAGGTCACTTTTCCTCCTTCTATAAGATCAATTGAGGTGAAAAGAGATATGTTGCCGGTCATATGTCTTGAGCATCCACTATCAAGAATCCACTTCTTGCTACTAGATTTTGCTTTGAGACATACCTATAAACACAAATCAAGTAGTGACTTTTGGTACCCATATTTTCTTGGGTCCTTGGGTGTTAGTCTTGCATTTGTAATCTTGACCTTTCACAACCCACATCTTCTTTCTACCTCTAACATAAACAATTCTATAAGGACAATAATTAGTCGTATGCCCTTTCTTGTTGCACCAACCACAATGTGTAAATGGTGTGCAATAGTTCTTTGGTTGTTTTGAATGAGTATTCAACCTAGCTTGTTGTTGAAAGATTTTAGGAGGTAAGGCCAAGGGATCTAATCCAAGACCACCTTTGTTTAGGCCAAATCTTTGGCGTCCAAGCATGACATCCAAATTGTTTTGACCATCAACAAATTTTTGAAGACATTTTTTCAAATCACAAATCTCAAGTTTTAAATCTTCATTTTGCTTTTCTAAAACCAAAGTTTTGCAAGAGATTTGTTTTGAGCTAGGAGTGTTAGCAATCAATTCAACCAAGTCATTATTCACATGTTTTACATATAAATGGTTGGAAATGCAATCATTCTTGGCATGCAACTCAATATTTTCCACTCTCAACTTCTCAATTTGCTTATTAGCCTCAAGGAATTTTTTTGATAAAATAATATTTTTCTTAAAAATTTTCTTGGATTCCTCATATAGGCTATCATAAGCATCTTCGAAGCTTTCACTATCACTATCACTACCGAAAGAAGAGCTTACCTCATCATTTTCCATGAAGCACACATTTGCTTGTTCGTTCTTCTCAACATCTTCATCACTTGAATCGAAGTCACTCCAAGTTGGAGTATGTTCGGCATTCATTGCTTTTTCCTTCTCTTTGTTCTCTTTCTTGGAGAGTTGTCTCCTTTTAACTCTTTCCCATACATCTCTTCTTTCCTTCTTTTCCCTTTTGTATATGGGACAATCCATTTTCATGTGTCCCGGCTTGTGGCATTTGTAGCAAAGCTTCTCTTTGTTGCTAACATTTTGTTGCCTTCTCCCACCATTCCTTCTAAACCTCATGAACTTCTTGAAATTTTTTGCAATCATTGCAACATCCTCTTCATCAAATTCTTCTTCATCATCGCTTGACTCAAGGTTTGAAGATGAAGCTTTAAGGGCAATTGATGTAGGCTTCTTCTTGACGTCTTCTTGATCAAAGGTCTTGATTTGCATTTCGTACGTCATAAGTGAGCACATCAATTCATCAAGAGGAAAGATATTAAGATTCTTCGATTCTTGAATGGCGGTGATCTTTGCATCCCAAGCTCTTGGTAAGGACCTAATCACTTTTCTTACAAGATCACCATTAGTGAATTCCTTGCCCAATTGCTTCAAAGGGTTTACAATGTTAGTGAAACGAGTATTCATATCCGTAACGGATTCATTTGGAAGCATATGGAATAACTCATAATCTCTAAACAATAAGTTCATCTTGGAATCTCTAAGGAGAGAAGTTCCTTCATGAGTAACTTGAAGAGTATCCCAAATACTCTTAGCGGAATTACACATAATGACTCTATTGAGTTCATTAGTGTCTAAAGCACAAACAAGACAATTTTTCGCTCTAGCATTCATACAAATCATCTTTTTATCATGATCACTATACTTCGATTTGGATTTTGGCTCTTCAACCTTGTCAACCACCTTTATCGGAACGTATGGGCCATTCTCAACAATATCCCACATCTCGTAGTCTTGAGACTCTAAGTAGATTTTCATCTTAACTTTCCACACACTATAATTGGTCCCATTAAACAATGGAGGCCTAGTGGTAGAACTACCCTCCATACCCCCAACGTAAGCCATGATCGATTAACTCTCTTGGCGTTACCCAATATAACAAGAGCCGAGGCTCTGATACCACTTGAAACCAATAAAATAACCCTAGAGGGGGGGTGAATAGGGTTTTAAGACTACTTTAAAAATTAACAAACAACAAACCTCAATCTCAATAACTCAAATAAGCAAACAACCAATCTCAACACAAATGTAAGACGATAATGTAAAGAGAGAAGGGTTTAAAGATACTTGACAAGGAGAATTAAATGGTTCGGCTTGATATACCCACAAGCCTACGTCCACCCCTTCAAGGAAGTCCCTTGAAAGGCCCTAGAATCCACTAGTATGATCTTCCTTACGGGTCAAGATCGAACCTCTTACAATCCCTTGATGCTATGCCCACATCAAGAACAAGCTTTGACAAACCCAAAGCTCCAAAGCTTGACAACCCCAAGCTTTGATACAAGAACCTTTCAATGAAGAAATGTGTACAAGATTTCACTCTCAAGAAGTAGATGAGTACAAGTTTAAGCACTAGAACAAGAGAGATGAGTGTATGATGACTTATGAAAGTGTATATCTCTCAAATGTAAGCTCACAATAAATGCTCTCTTGAAAAGGATGAGAAATCAATGAAACAAGAGAGATTTGAACAATTGCTTTGATCTTTGAGAATATGAAAGATAAGAGAGCTTTGAATGCAATTGATGAATCAAAACTATGCCCAAGATGAGTATTTATAGAGGTGGGAAAGAATATGACCGTTTGGAATTAGGTGGAGCATTAAATGCGCCAAACGGCTATTGCAGTCGACTGCAATGTCCCATTGCAGTCGACTGTATTCCCAAAGTAGCCGTTGGAAATTCAAAATTTCCAACTTGTAGTCGACTGTAATCCAATGCAGTCGACTGTAATAGGCTACTGGAAGTATTGCAGTCGACTGCATTCCAATGCAGTCGACTGTAATACCTCACTGCCCAAGTTGCAGTCGACTGCAATCCAATGCAGTCGACTGCATTCCAGAAAATGCAGTTTCCTAGTTTTCAAAGAATGAAAAACTTTTATGCATGCAAGGGAAACCTATGGGCAAATTCTAGGTATACAGTCATCGTAACGATCATCTCTCTACGTCTAGTTTACAAAGAATGAAATAAAGCATAGTAAAGTTCAATCGACGAAATCCTTCTTTGATGCGTTCCGTTGAGAGTCTTTAAACGATTTGCTCGTCTAATTTTCCATTTGCATGAGTGTGAGATTGTTCTTATTGCTTCATCAACTCAATGCATGTTAGACAACATAATCATCAATGTTAGTTATCATCAAAATCAAATATAATCCTAGGTTAAATAACCGTAGGGTTAACACATATGTACACTAACTACTCCATTTAAGTACTAGTTTAACCCAATCAATAGACCATCCTTATAACGCCAAAATACGCACCATCATTATAACTCTCAATTTACTAACTCATGTCAACATTTAGAAGGAGTAAAATACAATTGAAAATACTTTACGATAAGTGAATCAGTAAACAGATGAGAATGAAACAAGAATTCCAAACAATCGTTTCAAGGCTCAAATTGGGGTTTCATGAGTAACTAAAAACATTTTCATTACCAATGAAATATCAGAGTTCATAAAAATTCGATAACAACTCAGGAATTTATTTATGATGAAATGGATTTTGGATAGAATTTCTTACCTCGATCCTGGCTATTCAAAGCTATGTAACCTCGATCAATAATCTCTGAATAAACCTAGATTGGCAATCCATATGTTATAACACAATCTATACTACAATACTATAAACCTAATATCAACTACCCACCATGTTCTCCCTTCTAACTCCAAAATCGAGCAATTCAAAGCTGTCCCGTACACTACTAACCTAACCAAGATCCCTATACACTCTGTAATGCGTAACAATACTCTAAAATTCATAGTAAATTATAAAAAAAATATTTTTATAACTTAAAGAATTAATACAAGTCAAAATATAAATTTTCTAAAGTTTTGAATTAAAAATAATTTCTTTAAATGCAATAAAAACTCATAAATAGCCATAATTTCCTCTAGCTAAAAATAAAAGTCCCATAATTTTTTTAATAACTCCAAAATATATATAAAAATTATGGAAACTAAAATCAGAATTAAAAAGGCATTAAAATTATTTTTAAATTATTTATTTTGTCAAAACTAATGCGATACAGAAACTATAGCAAATCAACTCTAAAAATCACCACATTAAATCTGGGATTTCTTTATACTATACAAACATTACTAAAATTTTTCCAAAACATTTTCATGAGTTTAAAGGCTCCAAAATAATTTTACAAATCTAAAATTACAAAACATATTAAAAATACTTACATTTTCAGAAGATTACAAATTTTTACCAGAAATTCTAACTTAGCCTAGAGTATTATACTTTAAAATTTCATGAGTTAACAATCAATGTACGCCATCCCATAAATATATCGTACCTAATGCTAACCCGATACCCACTAACTATATATCCAAAACACACTTCTCCTTCTTCCCTTCTCTCAATTTCTGTACCCAACCCAACACACACTCAGCTCATATGCACAACTGCACAGTGAGCACCTCATGAGGCATTGGGTTCTCCCTCTCCCTCACTCTTTTCTTCCGTCATTCTCATGCACTCCACAACTCAAAAATATACACGCACTCCACAACTCAAAATATACACAACACACAACCACCACTTCCACCTTCTCTCATCCCTTCTTTATAAACCCACTTCACCCATAAATACACACACAGCTCCACACACCACACACTGCAATTTCAGGGAAGCCATTGCAGCTTCTTCTTTTTTTTTTCCACCTCACAAGCACACACTTCTCAAATACTCTTCTGCCCATACTATCTTCTCTTCTTGCATAACACACAATTTGACGGATCAAGATCCTCTGCTGTTACTAAAATTTATAGTGACAATTTTTTGTCGCTAAAAAATATTTAGCGAAATTTTGTGGGTACAACACCTCTGCTGTACAACAGAGGATCTTGATCCCACTTTGACACATTACAACACTTACACCCCTGTTTGGCAGCCCCCTTCTCACAGCCCCCTTACGGATGGTCCTGACCTAACCCCACATACCCACACGGCTTGTTCACACACCTCCACAGAACACTTACTCATACACTCACACAAACACATAAACATGCACATAACTCACACACACTTCACACAGCTACTGCCTCACATCACAGTAGTAGCTTTTCTTCTTTGTTCCAAACTCACACACACATGCACACCACACAACACTCACACACACGTTCACACTAACACTCATTCACGCACACATCACCACAATGCACACACATATATACGCACACAATACACTCAGAAAAATACAAACCCACACACCCACTTTGTGATAGCCTTCACGACAGTCGTCTAACACACTCACATACACTTATATACACACCCAAAAACACACGCACACATTGCCTCTTGGCAACTACACACACACACACACAAATGGGCACACAAACACACACCATGCACACAGCTCTCACAACGCACTCACATAGTTATGTACACAGAAAAACACTCAAACAGCACACACGAACACAACCACAATGCACCCACGACAAACATTTCTCTTTATCTCTCTCTCTTCCAAGCACCCATACATACATTGCCGAAATCACCACTACACACTGCACCAACACACATTAAACCCACGCCTCATACAACCACATGGCTGCTCTTCTCTTTGTTACATGATAGCCCTATGGCTGCTACGGCTACAAACCCACAAGGTACAAACAGCCCCACGGCAGCCATCACCCCTTCTCACTACTTCTCACGAATTTTACACTCGAGACAAAGCCTCACAGAAACCCACATAAAGTCACATAGATCAAACCCCACAACAGCTTTCCTTTATCCCCCTCACAGCCGTAACCCATAAAAAAATAAAGAGAAAGGCCAAAAGGGACTTACCAGAAAAATTGATTTGATCTCCGAGAATTTCTTCTTCAATCCCCCCCCCCCTCTATATATATATATATATATATATATATATATATATATATATATATATATATATATATATATATATATATATATATATATATATATATATATATATATATATATATATATATATATATATATATATATATATATATATATATATATATATATATATATATATATATATATATATATATATATCTCAAAGTGTACCCGATGAAGAGAAAATAGGGTTTTGACAGCTAATGGAAATTTACCAAACCCCCCCTTCAAGTTTTGATAATTATTTTAAATTTTGCCCAAAAGTTTTTCTTATTACCAAAAGGCCCACAAAATATTTATGATATATTTTTCGGGCTAGAATAATTTTCATGGGTTAGCTACATGACTCTGCTTTCCTATTTGTCGCTAAAAGCTGCTACTTAAAATATCGGTGTTAACTCAAATTTTTCATCGCTATATATATATATATATATATATATATATATATATATTTAATTCGTTAAAAATATCGGGGTGTTACACTTTTAGTTTTTCACAAGAACATTTACCTTCAAAAAGTTCAATAGAGATATCAGATGTATCCGTTTCCATTCATTAGTAGTAAGATTTGCAAAAAATTAGCATATTATACATAAACTTTTTCAAATTGAGAAGGTTATGTTTAAATTCGAATATAATAAGATATGATTTCTACATGGAACTTTGATGCCAAGGAAAGTGGGTTCGCAGTCGACGTGGAGGTGCCACAAGGAATGCAGTCCGACTCGGATGCCAAGTGTGATGATGTGAGACACAGCAAGGGCGGAGCAAGGGCAGAGACCAAGGGCTTCCCAGACAGAGCTTGAGGGTGGCAGTGCTGCGAGGGCGATGGCGCAGAGTGAATACACGACGACAGTCACAGTCTGATGCTTATGTCCGAAGTCAGGGTCCTGTATGTTTCTCTCTAGGATTCTAGAGTGAGAAAGTGAAAGTGTTCTGAAAATGTCCCAAAAATCCCCCAAATGAATTCTCAAGACCTCTATTTATAGAGGTTGAGATGATGATGTCATCACGCGACACGTGGCACTCCCTGGGAGTGACACGTCACCGAGGGGTCCACAGCTGTCGGTGCTCCGCGGACTGTCGAATCGCATATTCACCCGGTCTGTCCCGTACAGCGTCGCTCTGTCTGTCTGGAAAGACTGGCTCCCACAGCGTCGGTGTGGCCAGAGAAACCCCTTGATCTAGCCTCCAATCCAAGCCCTTGCAGAGTCCCACAGGCCTGGCAGTGGTGGGGAAGACCCGACGCCCAACTGCCAGGCAGACTAGGCGCGATGCCCTCCGAAGACCTGCTCCCGTCTCGGAGTGACCCGGGGGTCATAGTCCATAGGGGTGCCAACGCAAGCCCCCAGTGCCGGAGCACATGTCATGAGAGTGGTGCGGCGACGAACGTCGCGAAGCAATACTTGGTGCCGGGGGCACGCATGATGAGAATGGCGCACGGGCGCGGCGACGAAGGTCGCGAAGCTATAGTTGGTGCCGGGGGCACGCATGATGAGAATGGCGCACGGGCGCGGCGACGAACGTCGCGGAGCTATACTTGGTGTCGGGGGCACGTATCATGAAGATGGCGCACGGGCGCGGCGACGAACGTCGCGGAGTTATAGTTGGTGCCGTGGGCACGTATCATGAAGATGGCGCACGGGCGCGGCGATGAACATCGTGGAGCTATACTTAGTGCCGGGGGCACGTATCTTGGCGCACGGGCGAGGCGACAAACGTCGCGGAGCTATACTTAGTGTCGGGGGCACGTATCATGAAGATGGCGCATGGGCGCGGCGACGAACGTCGCGAAGCTATAGTTGGTGCTGGGGGCACGCATGATGAGAATGGCGCACGGGCGCGGCGACGAACGTCGCGGACCTATACTTGGTGCCGGGGGGCACGTATCATGAAGATGGGGTACGGGCGCGGCGACGAACCTCGCGGAGTTATAGTTGGTGCCGTGGGCACGTATCATGAAGATGGCGCACGGGCGCGGCGACGAACGTCGCGGAGCTATACTTAGTGTCGGGGGCACGTATCTTGGCGCACGGGCGAGGCGACGAACGTCGCGGAGCTATACTTAGTGCCGGGGGCACGTATCATGAAGATAGCGCACGGGCGCGGCGATGAAGGTCGCAAAGCATATACTTGGTGCCGAGGCACACATCATAAGAATGGCGCATGGGCGCGGCGATGAATGTCGCGGAGCATATACTTGGTGCCGAGGCACACGTCATAAGAATGACGCATGGGCGCGGCGACGAATGTCGCGGAGACGGTGCACGGGCACGCGTCGGGTGTCCCGAAGATGGGATTTGAGCTGAGTGTACCTGTCATAAAAAGATGATGAATGCAATATGTAGTAATGACAAAGTTGGAAATGATGGTATGCGGTCGTCGTACGACGGACGTCGCGAGGTTCATGCACGACGGACATCGCGAGGATGGTGTGCGACGGACGTCGTGAGGTTAATGGACGACGGACGTCGCGAGGTTGGTGCGTGACGGACGTTGCGAGGTTGGTGGACGATGGACGTCGCGAGGTCGACGCACGACGGACGTCGCGAGGTTGATGGACGATGGACATCACCGCACGACGGACGTCGTGAGGTTGATGGACGAAACGGACGTCGCGAGGTTCATGTACGAACGTCCGTAAACATCGCGGAGGTGCGAAGACTTGAGAAAACAAGTGCGCGCGGGATGGGAGGCCATAGGCCAAACATGGGGAAGGCCCAGGCCACCACCCTTGGGGAGGCCGAGGCCGACCCCTTGGGAAGGCCGAGGCCGACCCCTTGGTGAGGCCGAGGCCGACCCTAGGGGGTGGCCAAGGCCGATGGCCAACTCCCATGAAGGGAGGCCAAGGCCACTCCTCCTCCTAGGTGAACTTCGGGCGCGCCGACGATAGGTGTTTTGATGGGCAATGACGAATCCGGAAGTTGTGTTATGACAAGCGCGTCGACATGAATCGTACCCACGTGACAAACAAGGTGCCAAAGTCACATACAAAGTGTATGAGACGAACAAAGCGCGGAAGGAACTTTGCGTGAAAAGTGAAGAACCGGGGGGGAAAGGCCAAAGCCAACCTCCCATGGGAGGCCGAGGCAGACCCATGGCCTTGGGTGAGACAGAGGCCGACCCCATGGCCTTGGGTGAGGCCGAGGCCGACCCCATGGGGTTGGCCAAGGCCTTTGCCCCTTGACCCCATTGCCCCGATTGCGCCGTCGGTCGATGTTTTTGGTGAAGAAGTTCTCGGGTGGTTTTGGTGTGACGAATGTGCTACCGTGAGTGACGTTGATGTAAAATAATTGGTGACCAAGTCCGTGAGGCGTGTGAAGCAAAGAATACACGTGACTTGGGCTCCCGCACTTTGACCGGTTCGCAGCGTTGAAGAATTGACTGTTGAATCCGTTGACGTGTTCGGGTGAAATGGACCCTTATTGGGCCCTTGGGTACGACCAGAATAGGTTGAGAACAAACTTAAACTAAATATAACATCTAATTTGTTTAAAACATTAAACATATTTTTTTTGATAAATAAATCGATAACTAAAGTTAATCTTTGGTGCTTCAAATAAGATTATAAATTTATAGGACACTTATTAGCTTTATTATTCTTGAGAATTCAAGTCATTATTACTCCATCCGCGTTACTTCATTAATCACTTAGTTTTCCTTTTTGAGCTGTCCATAAAAAAATGCTCAGTTTTCATGCTTGTCATTTCTACACTTTTTTTTAATATGTGTTTCTATCTCCACATTTAACCATCTACCAACCAAATTTCTCTCTCCTGACCTCTTCTGCCACAAATCGGCTAGTTGGCCAAGAAGACATTTTGAACATAAGAGAACCACTGGCTTTCTTACCAAGAAGAAAACACCTAATTCAAATCGAACTAGAGTTCATTCTTTCTTCTACTCCTCTCATACTTCTTCAAACATAAAAACCTAAAATTTCACATTGCTACCAACGCAAATCCTTCCTTAATAGTGAGTACCAACACTGCATTCTACCATAATGGACCCTCAATAAACAAAGAGAGGACATGAAGGAGGCCCAAAAATTGGTCGACTGGAATGATTTTGCCTCGTCTTGTGTTAGAAGGACAAAGGCAATCTTTTCCTGACAAAAAAAACACATATTGCACCTCTCCTTCATTACCAGATACTCCTTCACTTATTACAAATTCGAATTTGAGACATTATTTTAGGGGAATTCTCATTAAAAAAAAAAAAAGCACCCGATCACACACACACACACACACACAAAAGTAAGGATCACGGGCTATGCGCGTTATATCGTAATTTAAAATAAAAATGTTATAAACCTTGATACAAAAATACAATTAAAATTAATTAGTACGACTATTATAAAACCATAATACGTAATATCCCGATCTTAGGTTTGAACTTTTAAGTAATTTATAACAATTTTACTTAAATTTTTTAGTGGCAAATTTTACGAGTAGGAATATTTGCGTCTTTTAGTGACGATTGGCATGAGTTTGTGATTGTCAATTAAGGAAAGCGAAGAAAGCACCTTGAGAAATAATTATTAATTAAGGTTAGTATATAGTTGATGTTATATCTTTGTTCGGCTATTCTTAGATGATAGAGAGAAATTTGTAGAGGAAAGATAGCAAAATAAATAAATAAAAATTTGGTTTGTGCTAAATTGAAAGTGAGTGGGTTGATTTAGAGAACGTATAACCAATGAGGTCATGCCGTTATAATATATTTGGTAAATAAATAAAAAGTATAGAAAAAAAGGGTAATGCATAAAGAGAAAAAGGAGAGAGGAATAGAGCAAAAAAAGAGAGAAAAGAGAACAAAAATAGGAGAAGATGGGCAGAGTGAGAGACAGGGAGGGTAGCCGGCCCTCGAACGGGCGGCGCCTCTGCCATGGCAGCCCTATTGCCGGCCACACAAGCGGTCACCGGCGATTGACTCCGGCCGCCTCTTTCACCGAAATACCATCTCCCAATGCCTCCGTGCACCACGACTGGTACCGAATACCGCAAGCGACAACTCCTCATTACCATTGGCACAGCGCCACCACCGTCCCCTCTATAAGTTTTCGCCACGGCCATCCAGCCATGACCGATGAATAAAACGATGATCGCCGGCATGGAAGGTAATGAAGCCAAAACCTGCAACAAAAGGGGCATCTTTCAGCCGCCAATCAGCACCACCAATAACGATCGGCGAGCACGGATGGGGACTGGGGTCGGCGACGGAGAGATGGTGTTTGTGTGTGTGTGTGTTGTGCGTTATAGTGTGTATGTGTGCAGAGGTGTGTACGTGTGTGGTGTTCTTTTTTAGGCTACCACCGGTGGCAATCATGGCGAGGGGAGGCTGATGAGACCGACTGGCCCGTGAGGGTGGCACCGGAGTAGCCAAAAGGCGACCGTTAGCGTAACTACTGTTGCAGCAGAGCTCCGGTCAAAGTTCACCGCTGCAGACGCGAGGAGGCTGCCATGGCATACGGCCCCTGTTGGCCTTTCGAATGCATCTTCATCGCCCAGACCAGCTGCATCACCTTCTTTTCCGTCTGCTGTTGATGGTCACGGTTATAGTACAATATATTGGGGGGTAAATGGGGTAAATTTCGTGAAATGCGTTTTGGTGGTGTGGAATATCTTGATCCAGGCAAGACCTTTGTTCAAAGATCAGAGGAAGTTCTCATAGATAGATGATCCAACGCTCCAAGGTCAGTATCTTGTGAGAGGCTTGTACCAAGCATTTGTTATTGCAACGATGTGTATTCAAGACCAGCCTAACTTGCCTCCTGTGATAGTTGATGTCGTCACGGCTTTGACTTACCTAGCTTCACAGAATTATGATCCTGAAGCGCATCCTGTCCAGAACTTGTGCTGGACACCTACCACTCTTCCGAGAACCAAAAGAGAAGATGATAAGAGACAGAACGACGCTGGTGGATGAGAGCGAGACCCAGCCAAAAGATTGACTTAAGGATGCACTTTTCTTTGGTTCGGCTTCATGGACCCTTCCTGTATGCTACACGTTTGTAGGCTTTTAGGTACTGCTTCTCGAGTTCTTATTGGATACTTGGATTGATGGCATCTCGAATTCATGGGAGAGAGAAAGAGAAAGAGAGAGAGAGAAAGAGAGTCAGAGAGATAATCAGAAAATTGATGGGAGAGAGAGAGAGTCAGAACATTGAAGAAAGAAAGGATAGAGAAAAAGAGAAAAAAAAGTAAGAAAAGTAGTGCTTCAATGTTCCGCGGATGGGTACTGCCTCAAAATAAAGGGTATTTTTGTCAAAAAATTATCCGCTACATAATGTAACGGGCAGACTTAAAAAAAACGAAAAAAAAAAAAAGATCTGGACCGTCCACAAATCGCCCATGGACGGTCAGATCGCGTTTGCAACTTATCCTATTTTACTAGCACGATTTAGCCGTCTATCCTGAACAAATCTTTTTTTTTTAAATTTGTCAGTTGTTCGCTACATAGTGTAGCAGACGGATCTTTTTATCAGACTGCCCCTCCTCCTCCGTCCGCTACTCTGTACGACAGACAATTTTTTTGTCCTGACATGTGACAGTCAAAAAGTTGTTCGCTACACTGTATAGCGGATGACTTTTCCTGACACCACTGACACACTTCCATTAATTTTTGTACCTTCAATTTTTGTACCTTTAATGTTGTCTGCTATACAGTATCGCGGACAATATTGCCTATTCATCAAAACATTCTCATCTCTTTCAGCATAATTTTCTTCTCCTTCAGACTCACTCGCTTCTAACACTTGCTTCAAAATTCACTCAAGCAAGGTAAGTTTGTGAATGGTGAAGTTTTCTTTATGGATTGACTGATAAAGTATAATTTTTTTTTGGACAAAAAAAATATAGATTTTTTGTGATGTTCTAGAAATTTGTCACTCTATTCATCAATTTGTGATGTTCTAGAAATTAATTTGTTAACTTTAAACAAATTCATTTTTTGAGGTTCGCTAACTTCGAAAAATTTATCCTATTTAAATTCGAATTTTTTGAGATATGTTTGTTGTATTTTGGCATGATGAATTTGTCTATTTATCTTAGTAATTTTAATTTGTTATGTTCAATAAATTAATAATTGTTAAATTGGAGACACTTTTGAGATTATGTATATGGTATATTTGTCATCCTAAATTGGTCTATTCGCCAAGGTAATTTTGAGGTAATATTTTCAGTTAAGAAATGCTATTTGATTGTTAAGCGTAGTCTATTTCTACATAGGTCTTGTTTCACAATGTCTGATTTCGTGTCGAGCTCCAACACCCCCGTAGATGCTAGTGATCCGTATCTAGGACGAACGTTTCAAACATTGGAAGAAGCTGAAGAATGTTTTCGAGCGTATTCATTGAGGGTTGGTTTTGGCATTAGAATAAAGACTACAAGAACAAGCAACGTAACAAAAAAGATATGCTCTCGCTTATACGAGTGTCATAGGGGCAGAAACCCACAGCAAAATGAGACACGCGTAGGCAATGATGACAGTGATGACGAAATAGGATATTCGCGTAGAAGACGGGACTGCTTTGCGCGCACAAATTGCCAGGTCAAGATGTTCGTAAGCTATAAACCCAAGCAAGATCATTGGCTTATTACCAGCCTGGAACTGGCACACAATCACCCGTTAGTAACCCCTTCTAAGGTGAGTCAGATGCATCAACACAAGAAGATGGGTAAGGTCGCGAGGAGCCTAATTCACACAATGAGCAATGCGCGGCTAGGACCTACCGACATGATTAATGTTCTTGCTGAACAGGCTGGGGGAATTCAAAATTTAAACTTTAACACGACAGACGTTCGTAACGCGGTCCGAACCCATAGACGAGCCGCGTATGACCTCAATGATGCTCAATCCACAATGAGCCTATTGAAACGGATGCAGATGGAGGACCCGCAGTTTACCTTCGATTATAAACTTGACGACGAGCATCGAGTTAGTACAATTTTTTGGGTCGACGGTCGTTCGAGGCTAGCTTATAAGCATTTTGGGGATGTCGTGACTTTCGACACCACATACCGTACCAACAAGTACTCGTTGTCTTTCAATGAGTAATCCTTAACAAGCTTTTCCCACCTCTCCTCGGGTTCCCTTGTTAAGGGACTTATTAACACACTTTTGAAAGTTGTTTAAAGTCTAGATACTTTGCATACACGTGATGCAAACGTTTAAGTATTTGGCTTATGAGCCAAGTGCACAAGTTGTGTCGAGTATCTGAGAAGATGGTAACAATAACCTTCTTCATTGCCAAATCTTGATCGGTGATGATAACTTTTGGTGCTTTATTGTTCATGGCTTGCAACCACGCCCTAAACAACCACTCAAAAGAACTCTTGCTCTGGATTACTCATTACAAGACGAACCCGAACAGGATGGAGTAATAATGATGATTGGCATTTACACGAGGAGGTATTTTTCTGCGGGCATGAAAACAACGGGCATGAGTGAATCTATGAATGCCACTTCGATAGTTATGTGGGTACATCTACCAATTTGAAGAGTTTTGTCACATCTGCACAAAAAGTGGTTGCCTCGTTATTCGTGAAAGAAAAGGCTGCAGACTTTGCAAGCACATACAAACAAAAGGAGAAGGTTGCTTGAGACCCCGTTGGAGCTGAACGGTGCAAAAGTCTATACGAAGGAGATCTTCCTGCTATACCAAGTAGAGCTGCTAAAATCGGGACGATACAGTATAAACAAGGTGGCAGAAAAGTCTACGCGTGAGTACAAAGTTTATTCGCTCGTGAATGACCTCGTCCCTGAGAAGCTGCGCAAAATGTATACGGTGAGCCACGACACATTGACGGATTCGGTGACATGTGTTTGCAAGAAGTTTGAGTTCCATGGAATCCTGTGTAGACACATTCTGTAGTTTTTCACCCAGAAGAATATCAGGACAATCCCCGATAAATATGTCCTGCCACGGTGGGCAAAAGGTGCAAACAGGTTGTATGGTACCATTGCCTTTCCGGGGCATCCCTATACTGACTTTGAAGAATCAGAGACGTTGTGGTACAATCATCTAGTCACAATGTTTACCCGTTTGTCCATAAAGGGTGCTGCTACAAATGACCGGATATAAACATCTCCTCAAGGTAGCTCAGCAACAAGAGCCCATCGTCGACCAGATTAAAGCAGCTTCAGCTAGAAATGCGGCTGACACCGAGCCTACAACGGGATCAGAAGATGATGAGCCGGGGGAGGAAGACGACAACGATATCCAGCCTTTGGATCCAATTATATTGCAAACAAAAGGCGGTAAGAGATCTACGCGAATGAAGAGCTCTATTGAACAGGCAACTCAACCTAAAAAGCTGACAAGCAAAACCATTACAAGGCACTGTGGATAAGTCCAGGGGGTTTGTAAAATGAGGAAGAAGATGACGCTGAAGATGAGGAAGAAGAAGATGCAGTGGATCTTTAATTTTTTGTAATTTTTGACATTTGTAATAATTTTTTGTAATTTTTCTTATAATCTTTCGAGCTATGACTGTAATTTTATTTCTGATGGACCTATGAGAGCCATCAAATCTAAGTTTAAGTTTTTTTTAATTTTCCCCATCCGCTACATAGTCTAGCGGACATAGTTTCTTTATGTCCGCTACACAGTGTAGAGGACAGTGGCTAAAAAAACTTTTGGTGTTCTTTGTGTCCGCTACACAAAGTAGCGGACGTCTCTGCACAGTTTAAAATTCTAACACATCGTTAAAATTCCTTATTTATAATCAGATCGGCCATTCTTCTTTTTCCCATTTCTGTATCTGTCTCGAACATCTCACCCACCCGCGACCCCCTCTACGGCGACACACATCTCCTGCGACACCACCGTCCTCCCCCCGACGCGGCGCCACCTCCTGCGACAAATCTGTCTTGATGGCTTTTGCTTTGGTGAACATGTACGTTTCAGTCCGTAGACACTTCTTCAAGGTCATGATGCCTGGTTTTCATACAGAACTTGTAGGCCATCCCTCTTTCTCTGTGTTTTCGTGTGTGTTAAAAGTTTTATCTTTGGTTAAAAACTTACATGTCTTACTATATTATGAATATGTTAGGCCATACCGGTAGCCTTTTGCAGATTTCTTACCACAATGATATCAAATAAAGCAACTTTAAACAGCCGCAAGGGGTCATGGCTTGTTAAAATCAAGAAGAAGCGCGGCCAAGAGGAAATTTGTTTCGAAGATGGTTGGAACAAATTCGTGCAGTAGCATGACCTCCATCTAGGGGACTTTCTAATCTTTGAACACATGCGGCATATGCGTTTTCAAGTGATGATGTTTGATCAAAGCACTCGTGAAAAAGCTTTCCCCCAATGTTGAACTCTGAGCCCTAATTTTGTGCCATATGAAAATTTTGTGTTATTTGAACATTGATTATTTGTTTGATAATTTTAGGTTCTTAATTGTGCATTTGAGAATTGTGATTATTGGTCGTTCATTTTAGGTTGTTAATTGATGATTTGTTATTGTTAATTGTGCATTTGAGATATTGAGGTTGTTGATTCCATCACTAAAACATTTATTCCGTTGCTAATTTCATAAATTTTTTTTAAAATATGTAGAAAAGAATTAGCATTGTCCACCATACTTTGTAGCGGTGCAACAGAATCTCTAAACTCCAACACTTAGAAATAATTTTGTTTGGTCTCTTTGTCCGCCATACTGTGTAGCGGACGGTGCAGCAGAATCTCTAAACTCCAGCACTTAAATTTTTTTTTGTTTTGTTTCTTCTCTATCCGCCATTCTGTGTAGTGGATGGTGCAATATAATTTCTAAAATCCAACACTTAGAAAAAATTGTTTCCTCTCTGTCTGCCATACTGTGTAACGGACGGTGAAGCAGACAATTTATTGTCTCCTCTCTATCCGCCATACTGTGTAACGGACGGTGCAGTAGAATCTTAGAAATTTTTTTGTTTCCTCTCCGTCTGTCATACTGTGAAGCGGACGGTGCAGTAGAATCTCTAAACTCCAACACTTAGAAAAATTTTTGTTTCCTCTCTGTCCGCCATACTGTGTGTGTAAAATGTAGTTTTTTTTGTGTGTTTAATGGGGGTGATTATGTGTGTATATGTGAGGTGTGGTAGTGTGTGTGCAAGTGTGTGTGGAGTTTAAGTATGTGTGACTGAGTTGTGGTGTAATTCTGGGAGTGCAGTGACTAGAGGTACTGGTGTGTGCATGTGGGTTGAAACAATGTGTGTTTGATCCATTAGCTTAGGAATAGTAAATGTAAGTGTCGCTAAAGGCCATTCACTTTCCCACAGTCAAACATTGATTTTTAAAAGTAGTTTCTACTTGATTTTGGCCAAGTTTGAAATCCCTATTAATTTTATGAAACCTACACTGTGGAATTTTTGGGGGTTTTGTTGTGTGTGCGAAGGGCATTGAATGATTTTATATCAAAAAAGGGTTTTTTTTTAATTTTATTTAATATTGTAAACTAGCTTCTTTTTAGTCAAAAATTTTACAGTGACATTGCTTTGTTTAGATACTTTAGTGTGTAAAGTTTTATGGCATTTCAATGCCGATTACTGTTTTTAATGGAATCAGCTTCTGAGCACTTAATTTTGATACCGGGTAGGGGTTTTCGAGCAAAAAAATTGAACTTTTTAGTCTAAAAATTAGTTCAGGCTGCTTAAAAAAGGTGTTTAAAACTATTTTGGGATCTTTGTTAGTGGGATGGCTGCCGGGGGCATTCTGATAATTTTACATGTTAAGGGGGGCTGTTTTGGCAATTTTCATTCTCGATGGCGAATTTAGTGGTACCATGCGCAAGTGTATCCTAAGCTTGTATAAGTGTGTACTATGCTTGTATTCATGAATTCTTGGGTATGATTATCCTGTGAGTGCTATAGGTGCACGTGTGTGCTTTGTTGTTGGTTTGTGTGCTTCTTTGTAAGTGAAAGTGACATAAGGAAAGGAAGGGTGATGTGTATTGGTACGGGTTGTCGAGACGGTAGGGTGTGTTAGTCGTAATCTTGTAGAGTTCAAGAGTGTGAGTCAGAGAGGTAGAAAAGGAGGGTGAGTCGGACGCTACACGGAAAGAAGGAGAATGATATAAATTGAGGATTTTAGGATTTACTCTATGTGAGTTTTGGAAGAAGTGGAGACGGACGCGTATACTATGGGCTCATTCAAGAGGAGCATGGAATGGATTGGGCAATTCTCTGGACAGATGTAACAAGCAATCAGAGCACGTGATGCTGGTATCGAGGAGATACGTAGCATTATGTAAGTGACCTTTCGATCCATCTAGTGTATATACAAGTATATGCTATTTATTTTTGAGAAATCTCTATTAGTCATAAATGATCTGCTTATAGTTAGCTTATTTCGAGGGATGCGAACTATTTAGGAAGTTAACACCGAGTTTATAGTATCATTTTGTATATCTTATCCTGATAAATGATTTGCCTTGTTTAGGTTAATTTGAAGGATTTGTGGTTGAAGTTGATTAGCTTAATATAGTTTCGGACCGAGATAAGGGACTTCTAATCGAAACCCAGATTTGTTTCGTTTGTTCTTATGGATATTTTTTTCTGAATTGTTATCGAATTTCCTTGGACTCTGTTATTATTATGAGAATGCAATATTTGCCCTTAATACCTTGTCTTTAGCCTTAACGCTTATTTAAAATTGTTATCGATGCTCAGTATTTATTACTCGTTGGGCATCGATCTATTCGTTGCATTATCGATTGTTGCATCTGTATATTGACATGAGTTAGTGTATTGAGGAGTTATAAGGATGATCTATATTGGGGGTGATATATGGATGGTCTGTTATTGTCGGGAGATGCTAGTTCCTTAATGGTCTAGTTAGTGTTCATATGCATATGTAACCATAGTGTTAATTAGTGAGCATCGCCGTTGTGGCTTTGCTAAGTGTTTCCCTGCACTGCCTGTGTGGCTTTGCTAAGTGTTTCCCTGCACTGTCTGTGTGGCTTTGCAAATTTACTCATTTCAATATACCATCTGCATCGTTTATAGTGTACTCGAAATGGTTTTGATTGATTGCTGATTTGAGTGGTTGAGTTGAATCTCATCCCACATTGCCATTGAAATGAATTCTCTAAATCGTTTGTATTCTTCTACTGAATTTGAAGCAATTTTACTGAGCTCTCAAAAGCTCACCCCTTTTCTGTTCCCTTATGCAGGTAATAACCAACACTAGATTGCGTTGAGTTTAGATTAGAACTGAACAAGGGAAAAAGAGTTGCAGTTTTGGTCCTGGTCATTAGAACCCCTGGGTGGGTCAGTATTGCTATTTACAATTTTTGACTTAGAATTGATTTTTTAATTATGTCAGTACAATTAGAGTATTGTTTTATTCGATATTTTAGTTGCTCTGATTGGCTGGTGATACTAAATTTGTTGAGTTTGAGGGTATTATTGTCTTCGTGTAAATGACCTAGTGAGTGTTAACTTTCTGAAAATTCCGGGATGTTACATAATATCAGGTATTAATTGTCAATCAAAGACTCGAATTATAGAATGTTCATTGCACAAATATGGTCTTACTTTTAAACCCAAATTTTTAATGTCAATTATCACCAATATATGTCACTACATATCATACTTATTAATTTTGTCACATTAACTTGCCGCTAAAGAGAATTCTGTATATTGCATATTCTATCTTGTTATCTAAGGTACATTGTTATTGAGTTTCAAATATCTTGCATGAAACACTACAAGTTTGATATTGCAGTAATAAAAGTGAAGAAAGTGCTTTATAGACAATTAATATCAAGTATATATACTGGAGTTGTCTATGTTTTTCGATTTATTTCAATGGCATGTGTATAAGTCTAGGAAGTGAGAATGAAAAGAAGTTTGAACTAATACTAACTGATATTAATGAAAGTTCAAAAATTAACGCAAAAAAGATTGTCAAAAGTACAGTGTCTAACAGAAAGGAGTTATGATTAATAAATGTAAAACAAACTTTGTAAAAAGTAAGGAGTTAAGAGCTTAATGTTACATTTTTAAAACCTAGAATCAATGAACTCAAGAGATCTTGCATAGCACATACAGGAACTCAATTGTTTAGGCAACAAATCTAATAGCTGTAACTTTCAAGAATTGTAACACCCCAAAACCTAAGGTTAGTTTTATGGTAAAAATTCTAGTTGTTTATTGATTTGATCTTTAGTGACGAATTGGTGAGTAGTGATTTTATTAATCTTTAGCGACGAATTGGGGAGCATTAAATTTTGTTATCTTCGCAATAATGTTTAGAAACTATAATTAAGTTGTGATTTAATGATAGTAGTTATAAGAAATACTGATTTAGGTCTTTAGTGACCAAATAGCGTGACCGAACTCTATCGGTAAGTTTTAGCAACAATTGATGAAGCGTATTAGTTATATATATATATATATATATATATATATATATATATATATATATATATATATATATATGGGACTATAGGATAATTAAATTAAATGAATAAAAAAATCTGATTTTTAGGCTTAGTCGACTCTGTATCTTTGGAAGCAAATCAGAGGGGAACAAATGAAGAGAATTAAGGGGAGATTTAAATCTTACTTTAAATGGAAACTCGGTTACAGCTAAATCAAAAGGAAATAAAGTTAGAGAAAGATAGAGTGTGAGAGCATATTGCTCTTCAGTTATAGAAAAGAGAAGAAAGAAAGAGAAAGAGAAACCTTCGGTAACCAGAAGTAGAGAAAGAAAGAGAGATACCGAAAGCGAGGAAGGATCGTGGTAGGGAGATTCTGGTGATCGAGAAATATTTTCCGGTAAGCTTGCTTTAGAAATTTCGTTTCATGTGAATGTATATACTACAGGTAGTTGTGTAAGTGGGTGTACTGGGCTTTGAGGGGGATTGAACGGTGGGTAGATTTGGGACTGCCATAGTTGGGGATTGAACGGGGAAGGCAGTCGCCATGACAGCGTGAAAGATGTAGGTGCGTCTCTGTACACAAACTGCGTACTTTGTGTGTGTGTTTGACACAAGGGGGAGAGAGAGAGAGAGAGAGAGAGAGCATGGGACTGCCATGTGAGAAATGAGTGAGAGGTGATTGCTGTGTGAAGCAGGCGTGTGAGTAAGAGGCAGAGAGGGCCGTGGGGTGAGGGTTCTCTCTGGGTTTTGTGGCTGCCGAAGAAGTGGGAATAGGGGTATGGGGTACTGTGTAAGAAGCTACAAATTAAACAAAGTGGGTTTCTGCTATGAGTATCTTTTTTGTTTTTAAGAGAGACAGTGGGTTAGTGCATTGAATGTATTTAGTGCGTTGCGTGTTTTTGTTTTTAAGCTGCAAATTATATTTTTTTGAGTGTATTGCGTTGCGTGTATTTAGTGCGTTGCGTGTGTGTATTAGTGTATATGAACCTGTGTGTGAGAGCAATTGGGGCGAGTGAGTGTAAGATTGGTGGGGATGAAGCTGCTTACGCAGCTGCGCAAAAATGGGGGATTGTTTTTGGGGGTGTCCACAAGTGAGTCAACAGGAAACATATGAGTGTGTTTGTGTGATTTTTTTTTTGTGCTGGGTGTGGGATTGGACGGCAAGATAGAGTGTGGTGTGTCTGTGGTGTGATGTGTTTTGGTTGAGTGTATATAATGGGAAGAGAGAGCGAGAGTTTGCAGCCAGGTAACATGAAGTGTTGTGCATTTGTGTGCATATAAAAGTTTGTGGGTGTATGGTGATTGAGTGGGAGTAGAGATGTCAAAAGGGCCGGGTGGCCCGCGGGCTGGCCTGGCCCGGCTCCTTTTTGGTCCGGGCTGGCCCGACCCATTTTTGGGCCCGGACTGGCCCTAACCCTTAGGGCTTGGGTCAGGGCCAGGCCGAATTATTTAAGAAACAGGCCCGGGCCCGGCCCAACCCTAAAATGGGCCGGGTTTGGCCCGGCCCTCTTTTGGCCCGAAAACTGGCCCCCATTTGGCCCTAAGGTTGGCCTTATTTCTGGCCCTTTTTTGGTCCTACACACATGCCCGCTTTTGGTTCAGTATTATTGTATTCACACTTTGTTATATACAAGTGTGCGTGTCCATCGATGATCGAATGAGCAATGAATCTGAACATGAAATATGATGATCGTTCTTCCTTGGTGCGATAATCAAAGATATGTTTGACGTAAAACAAGAATTAGAGTACAAAGATTACAATCGAACCGTGAGAAATCATGAGCCTCCTTGAAGAGGCCTTGGCGGTCTTGGATGGGCCAAACTTATTTGTCAATAAATATCAAACCGACTAATTCCACCCTCTTACATATAAATTAGTATTGGCACCGTACGTAAAAAAAACTGTTAAAATATATATAAAAAACTAGTATTTATATTATTAAATAATAACACAAAATAGATAGTAAAATAATAATATTATTTTCACCTTTTTATGAGTTTTCAATTACTTTAAAAAATAATTGTTATTCTTTCAGCAACGAAAGAAGAAGTAAAATATCAAATAGTAGAAATAGTCTCTTTCAAATAGTAATAATTGTTATGTGTTAAGATTTTATTAATAAAGCTCACCAAGAAGAGTATAAAAAGGTTTAACATATAATAAAAAATAAAATGAGAGATAAATAAATATGTATATACATACATACATATATATGTGTATGACTTATAATGAAATTAAAGGATAAAGATTAGGTTCGTTAAATTGTGAATATTGGACATGCCTAGAGTATATGAAAGAAGAAATTTAAAATTGTGAGATGTAAATGAGAGAGAGAGAGAGAGAGCATTTTGCTTACATAATAACAAGAATCATAGTCATAGTATTACATTACAATTTGCTTAAATAATAACAAGAAATTAATGTAACTAAAGCCTTTACTTTGAATAATAAGAAAATGCAAACAAAAAAAATAGGGCACGGGCCCGGCCTAAGCCCGCCCTAGATATTGGGCCTAGGAGGACTTGGACTGGGCCCAGATTTCCCCTTCTTCTGGCCCGGTTGGGCCCGGTTTCACGTAGAGGTGTCAAAAGGGCCGGCGGCCTGTGGGCCAGCCCGGCCCTAAAGGCTGAACAGTGCAGCCCTGGTCCATAGGGCTAAGGGCCAGGGCTAGGGCCAGACCTAAAAATTGGAGGAAAAAGCCCGGCCCTAAAAAAGCCCAGGTTTGGCCCGGCCCTGAACAGGCCCGGATTGGGCCCAGATCAGGCCCGAATTTTGGCACGGTTCAGGCCCGGCCCTAATTTTCAATTTTTTTTTGTTTTTTAACTTGATATTTCCATTGAGGAGTGGTTTTAAGAAAACAATATTAAAAAATAAGTTATAATAAATTGGTTTATCTTCAAGAATGAGTTTATAATGACTGAAAGCATTTTTTAGAATTACATAAGGCTTTCGAATATAATTCTCATTATCGTTCGAAGCTAACTAAATTTAAATATTAAGGACTATCTAAATTTAAATCACTTGTTAGATAATTTTTTTGCTAAGTCCTCATGAGCTGTTTGTATTTCAATTGTAACATCATTTTTTTCTTCTAAATGTAATATGATTTTTTGTTTTTCTGATATCTAAATTTTATGTCCATATTAGAAAGTGATTTTAAGGATACAAAAATCAAAATTAAGTTCTACTACATCAGTATACTGATTAGGTTAAGTTTTAAAATGATTAGGTTAATATTAGTTTTTAGGTTACATTTGGCTGACGAATATAACCCTCCTTATTCCAGTAAAATTAATTCAAAAATAAAGCCTCTATCCCTATTTAAATCATTAGTTGAATCTTTTTTTTGTTCTAAATCGCATAAGTTACGGTCTGTTTGAAACCAATTCTTTTAGGATTTGGATTTGAAATTTAATTCACTTTCTTTTGTAATAAGCTTATTCCAAATTAATCCTATATATATATATATATATATATATATAGCAACTGATCTTAAGCTCAGATAAAAGGAGGAAGGGCCTATGAACAAATTTATCTTAAATTTAATTTTTTTCACAACATAAAAAATTTTTAAAAAAAATTATTCAGGCTCGAGATTGGCCCAAGCCCGGCCCGTTTTGGCCCTGGCCCTCTTCTGGCCCGCTGGGCCTGGGCTGGGCCTTCCCAAGCCCAACCCATTGACACCTCTAGTTTCACGGCAGGCACGATGGGTCCGGGCTTGACCGGCCTAAGCTTGGCCCATTGACATCTCTAAGTGGGAGGAAGAAGCAAGCAAAAGAGAAAAAAAATGGTGAGGCTGTCATAGACAGCCTGTGGGTGTGCTTCTATATGGAAAGAATGTGAGTGTAGGGGCAAGGATAAGAGCTATTGTGGCTATGTGCGGAGTGTGTGTAACCTCTGTGTGTGCATGTGTACTGGAAGTGTGTGTGTGGGGGGGTTTTGGAAAGAGAGAAAGAAGGCAGCCATGGTTGTCATGGAGAGAGAGAGAGAGAGAGAGAGAGGATACGTGAGATGGGGCTGCTGGTGCTTTTCAAGTTGTTTAAACTGTGTACGTGGGTGTGTGTGTGTGTTTACTAAGTGCTTGAGTTTGTGTGGTTGTGTGCTTAAATTGTGTACGTTTGTGCGTGTCAGAGTGTGTGTGTGTGTGTGTAGAGAGGGAGTGAATGGCTGTGAGAGATGTGTGAGTATCTTGTGTGCTAGTGTGTGAGTAGTGAGGGAGTAAGGGGCAAGAAGAAAAGGGATGGGCGGTACAGAGCATTGTGAGTGCAGGCTGTGTTGCGTGAGTGGTTGTTGTGTGCTAGGTGTGTGTGAAAAAATGTTTGTGTGAGTGTGTACTTGTGTGGGTGTAATGGAGAAAGAAGTAATGTGAGGTTTTGTAAATTGTGAGGGGTTCTGCGTGAGGAGTGCGTTGTTGTGTGAGGGTATGTTGAGTGTGGTGTATGTCGAGGTTCTGTGAGTGCAGAGAAAGTAAAAAGAAGAAAGGAGGTGTGGATCGGGCATTAGGATCGCGTTTGAATTTGGCGTGTGCATTGACTAGCATACGATTATCGTTAGCGTACAAAAAATTTGTAGTTTAATACGATAGACGATATTAGAATTATTGGCAAAATTTTATAATTTTCAGAAATTGTATGTATTTTTAATATTTTCTGAAAGTTCAGATTATTAAAATTCTTTTGAGCCTTTAGACTCATGAAATTGTTTTGAAAAAATTAGAATAATTTTTTTTATGGTATAAATAAGTCCCGTTTTAGGTTTGATAATTTTTAGAGTTTATTTGCTTTCATTTTCGTATTGCATTGATTTTAGAAAAATGAAAACTTTAAAAATAGTTTTGATGTCTTTTAAATTCTGATTTTATTTTCTATAATATTTATATATATATTTCAAAGTTCTTATAAAAATTATGGGAATTTAGTTTCAGCTAGAAGAATGGCAATTTTTGGATTTTTAGTGTATTTAACGAAATTATTTTTAATTCAAAAATATTCAAAAATTCAAAAAATTCATATTTTGACTTTTTATAATGTTTTAAGCTATAAAAGTGTTTTGTTATAATTTAATACGTGTTTGGAGTATCGTTACATACTAAAAAGTGCATAAAGATTTCAGTTAGGTTAGTCGTGGGCGAGACCGCTTCGAGTTGGGCAATTTCGAGGTTAGAAGTGAGCACGTAATGGGTAATTGATATTAGGGTTTATAGTATTATAGCCTAGATTTTGTTCTAACAAAAAGATTCCCAATCTAAGTTTATTCAAAGATTACTGATCAAGGTTTAGTAGCATTGCTTAGCTTGGATCGAGGTAAGGATTTTCTCTCTGAACCCTCCGTCATTACTTTGATTTCAAATGTTTACAATAACATTTTCAAGACTACATTGATTGTTGATTTTTATGATGGATATAAAAATATTTTTTGAAACTGTCCATGAAACCCTAGTTGAGCCTTATAACGATTGTATGAAATTCCTGTTTCATTCTCATCTGTTTATTGGTTCACTTATCATAAAGTATTTTCACTTGTATTTTTTTTCTTCTAAATGTTGGCATGAGTTAGTAAACCTGAGAGTTATAAAGATGGTCTGTATTGCTGAAGTTATAAGGATGGTCTGTTGGTTGGGTTAAACTAATACCTAAATGGACTAGTCAGTGTACATATGCATATGTAAAGCGTATCGAGCACTGTTGATGTGGTTTTGATATAGTGTACTGCTCATGTTCAACGTTTTCTATTCCTGTTTTATTATACATAAAGTGTTTTGAATAATTGTTAATTGAGGGATTGAGTTGATACTCGTCCCTATGTTTGTATCGAAACAATTGAGATTTCATCTAAAAGTGTTTTGAAAAGATATTGTTTGACTTGAATGTAAAAATTGTTTGAATCGTTCGTTTATATTGAAAATGCTTTGTTTTATTAAAAATACTCTTAAAAAGTTTCGTTTGACTATATATGAAAACTCGTCCAAATCGTTTGTTTGTTTTAAATATTTGATGGACCTTACCGGGTTCTCGAAAGTTCACTCCCCTTTGACTTCCTTTCCGCAGGTGATAAGCAGTATTAAGTTGCCCAAATAAGGATTAGAGCCGAGCAATCTGAAAATTTTGAATTTAAGTTTAGTATTGATCGCTAGAACTCCGGCGCGGGTAAACTTCTCTAGCTTATTGGTTAGATTTAAATTGATTTGAGGAATTGTAATGATTAGAAGCTCTGACATATGTTTTCATAGTTAGTTGTTTGAAATCGAGGATAAGTAGTGATTGTTTTATTGCTCCAGGAGTTCAGGGTGAGAGCGCTCCGGAAAAGTCCGGATGTTAAAATTTTGAATTTTCGGGGTGTTACACGAATCCTTCTAATATTTTCTAGTGTTCAATTTTAGAGTTTTAGCCCTTTCTCCTATAGGCATTACCACTAAAATTTAAAATATTATCACTTAAGACTTTCAATATTGTTCTTTATCCATCACATTTCATTATGTATAGTGATGGCCATTTGTTGTAGGGATGATTATTGGGGGTCAAAATAGCTCATGCAACTTATTTTCTTTTGCTAATGATCTAGTCTATTATACTTGCTAAAAATTAAAATACAAAGCAAGTCTTTTTTCAAAAAATTTTATCTTAAATTCCAAATTTCAAGTACACATTCGTCTAAAAGTACACTTGATCTTAATATTACCTTCTTTTTTCTTATTTTCAGTTAAAAACCTATAATGTACTCTAAGTTTCTCTTATTAATGTACTCTAATTCTTTTTTTTTTATTTTCACCTAACATGGCCTTGTTCATCTTAGTATTATAATTTGGGTATTAATTCAATTGTGCATATATATATATATATATATATATATATATATATATATAAATTTAAATTTATATGATGATACCACACTTACTCATCTGGAAAGTCAATATACACGTTTGTGTGCGTGAGACGTGTGTGTGTGTGTGTGTGTGTGTGTGTGTGTGAGCGTCATTTGAAATTTTTACTACAAATGAATGTGTGAACTTGAAATGATCTCAATAATGTTCACTATATATACATAAAATTAAAATATAGTATAAATTCAAACTTAATAAAAGCTCATCAAGAAAAAATTATTTACCTAGATTATTCATCAGATAATAATAAGACATGTATCATCAAAAAGAAAAAAAAATATAGCCTATGGCATAAAACAAAGAAAGAAAATATAGCCTATGGCATAAGACTTCGGGATTAAGAAAACTATAATGATCTACTATTTTACCAATAAACACCGAATAACACATAATTCATCATAAAAGTTGAAAAAAGAAGGCTTAGTAAATTTTGTAGACATTCTGACTCAGTTCTAAGGCGAAATATTTTAAATTTGCAATCATATGCTAACACTAGTAGCAGCAATAGTGAGTGCACGTTAAAAATATGTAAATAAAGAACATGACAATACTTGAATTTAAGAATGGTTCTTTCAGGAGTACAGGAAAATTAAAAAAGGTGTTCATTCTATCGATTTTGATGTTGGTAAGTTTTAAGATAAGGTTTTAATAAGATTTTCTTTAAAGGTGAACTGCGACTTAGCATCATGTTTATAAAATTGGGCTAGATCCACTTTCACTTTGGTTGAATCCAAGTCTTTTGTCGCTAAAATATATATTAGTGAATATTTATCCTCTTTAAAAACTACATAAATGTTATAATTTTGCCTCATCCTTTTGAAAGCAAAAAACACCCTAAGTTTTTTTAGATTCTATAAATTTAAGAAGGTATTTTGAAGAAAAAATGTTTACCCATTTAACCTCTTGGAATCATTTTATATGTTTTAGGGTTTAGGATTTAGGATTCGGGTTTGATTTTAGGGTTTAGGGTTTATGTGGGGCTAGATCCACACCCATTTTTGATAAATCCATACATTTTTGTCACTTAAAGATGAATTAGTGAACTTTTGGAGTTTTGCCTCACTTTTTTGGAGTAAAAAATACCCTTAATTTTTTTAAACCTTTTGTTGTTGAGAAAGGTATTTCTAATGAAAAAGTGTTCGATCATTTGATTCCTTGATATTAATTTATATGCTGGGGCCAGATCTTCACTCACAGTTTATTGTCAGTAAAAGATGTATTAGTGAACTTTTAACATCTTAGGGACAAAAAATTTTAAGTTAGTCAAAATGTTGTAATTAATTCTCATTCTTTTAATAACTTTAAGCACCATCAATATTTAGAGATCTTTTAAACTTAAAGGAAGTAAGAGTCACTTAATCTCTGTGTATCAAAACATGAGAGTTTTCAAGCTAAGAGTAAATTAAAAAATTAATTAATCTTTTTAAGCTTAAAGAATGAAAGTTTTTATCAATTTGCTTTCACATAATCCTATGACTTATAGGATTGGAATATATGAAAGACAATAGGCATAATAAGAACATGTTATCATGCAAATATGTGGTATTTTGGACTATAGTGGATCATAGAAGAACAATCTACATATCAAGAATATGTTGTCATGCAAAATAATTGTAGTCTAGTAACTCTAATTTGAACATAAGATTATTTACTCACAACGAACTCAAATTTTAATTAGGAGCAAAATGGTACGATATAGCGATACTTATGCATTTAAAAATTTATATAAAACTCCAATTTTACAGCAACTTTCTTACACCAATTCAAAATGTCCATATATAAAATCTAGAATTAAACTTCGGTTTTACGATAGTGTCGATGAATTAGTTTGTTGGCAATGAAATTTATATACATGGACAATAATTTAAATCAGTAGCATACGCATCAACATACAAATATGAAAACCAAATTTTAAAAGGATGAGTTTTTGAGATAATATTCAATTTAGTTTAGGTTTATTGCATGTCTTCTAAAAGGCTATATAAAACTCTATTATCTGCATGTTATTTTCTTTAGTCGAATATGATGAAGAAGATGAAGTAATTATAATGTAGTTTAGTATTAACGTAAATGGAGGCGGGGTAGGTTTTGATAGGAATTTTTTCAGTAATCAGAGAGCATGCATCAGTTCAAGTGTAATTTTATAGGATTTTAATAGGGTTTTTTTTTCCTTCGTTTTTAGTAAAAGTCGAAACAATCGTCTATTCTAAGAAAAGTACATACTTCAATAAAAATATTTTAATCAAAGAGGCTTGATATCCTAAGAGAATTAAAAAAACACCCTTACTTTGAAATAAAATTCTAATTAAAAAAAGATATTCAATTAGAAAAAAAAAGTTTTGAGTGAAAAACAACCCTAATCACCACTAATATTTTATGAACATTTCAATTTAAAAAAGGAAAAAGAAAGGGGGGGAGGGGGGGATTGGCTATTTAACCCCATCAAGATTACATAACCACCACGACTCCACAAAGCACAACACATACACACACTCCCTTTCTCACACGCGCATGCGTGCGTGCACGCACACACACACACACACACAGTTGCAACAATGTGTGGTGTATGTTGTGCATAGGGAAGGGGGTGTCATGCCATTGTGTATATGCGCGCGTACGTGTCTATGTGAAAGTGGGTGTTTTGTTGGCGGGAGGGGGGACTGTGTGTGTATGTGTCTTTGTGCGCGTGCACGTGTGTCTGAAAGTATTTATGGGGTGGGGAGGTGTCACCACGACTCTGTGTGTGTGTGTGTGACAGCGGGTGTTGTGTGCGTGTATGGGGAGGGGGGCCCATAACAGCATGTGTATGTGCACGTGCGCAATATTGGGTGTTGTGTGTGTGTTGTGTGTTTGAGGGTAGGGTGGGTGAGTGTGTCAATAGGGGTGCTGCGTGCGCGTGTGTTTTTTGTAACATGGGTGTTATTTGTGTGGGATGGAGGGGGGGGTGACAGTGTGCGTGTGTGTAATAGTGGGTGTTTTGCATGAGAGGTTGGGAGGAATAAGGGAAAAAGAGTTAAGTGGAGGAAGAAAGGAACGGGGAGGAATAAGGGAGGAGACGAGCGGTAAAGAAGGGGGAAGAACGAGGCAAGAGGCCCAAAAGTCCAATTTACACCTCACTAAAGGACCTTAACAGGACAGCTCCAGGCAGAATTGATAGAAGGATCTGATTGAAATGAATTTAAGAATTTAATTGTCACTTTGAAACAAATCAATATCAAGCGGCCAAAGTTGAATTTGTCCAATAGTATAACGGTCAATCGAGTAATTAATTCTACATTTTATATATTTGAAATTGTCTCTAGAAAACTTTCCCTAATTACTGTAATCCCAATATTGTTGGTAATTGGCATCAACAAATCGCATTTGAATATAAGAACATGTTTTTTGTAATGAACTTTTCATGTTTCGAGTCTTTGATTAGAAGTTCCAATATAATTTACTGATTATGGTTTAGCTAAAATACTCATACTAATTAATTTTAGTTGTATTTTCTACTAAGCTTCATAACATTTTCATTTTGACTCACTTTCTAACGTGAAAAATGCGTGATCCTTATCTATCTAATATATACTAAGCGAAGCAAGGGTTCTTTACGCGACACGTCATCGCAGAGATAACTTCTTTGCTTGACACGTCGTTACATTATGTTTTCATTAAGAAATATGACACGTCATCACATCATTATCTTAAGATTAATTAACTTTTATATTAGTAAGTCTTATTTAATTTAAAAACTAATTATAATCATTCTAAAATTCTACTTAATGACTATACTAATCTATTAAGACTTCTCTTTGACAATTATATCCTTAAAATTTAAAAACTAATTTTAATCATTCTAAAATTCTATCTTATCATTATACTAACTTATTAGGACTTAATATAGACTATGTTATCTTCAAACTACACTCTAATATGGATATAAAAACTCATATATATATATATATATATATATATATAAAAGAAAATAATACTTTTGGTTTAGAAAAAAATTAATTTAAATACTAATTCTAATCATTCTAAAACTCTACCTAATTAATATACTAATCTCTTAAGACTTTATTTGACAATTATGTCCTTAAAAGAATTGTATCTTCAATACTACTTTTCTAATATATATATATATATATATATATATATATATATATATATATATATATATATATATATATATATATATGGGAGCTGATCCCTTGATAGCGCTAGCAAAATGGGGTATTTGCTAGCCCGATCTGGGCCGTCCATCCTGAAAGATGGACTGTCCAGATCGCGCATTTTTTTAAAACTGTCAGTAGTCCTCGACACAGTATCGCAGACGACATTTTTTTACCTTTTTCAGTATCGTGGATGACTGACAGGCCCTGACGCATGTCAAGAAAAAGTCGTCTGCCACACTGTGTGGTATGACTTTTTCTGTGTCATTAATATGTCTGCTACATTATGTAGCGGACTAGTCTTCTCTTTTTCTCTCCCTTCTCTCATTCTGACTTTTCTTTTTCTCTCTCTTCTTACTTTGATCCTGATGAACAAATCTTCATGAAGTTCGCTGGCAACAGATTGCCATTGGTAAAAAAAGACTCCAAAACGAGCACACCCAATTAGCACATCCACCTGCAGGCTGGAACCATTCATGAAATTAACTTGCAACAGATTGCCATTTTGTTCTAGGGTCTTCAACCTCCTCCATTTCTATCACCCTACATAAAAAATGAAAAGATTTAAAAAAAAACCTAATTTCTCAAACCCATGACAACCAAATCAAAGCACAACATAACTATTTGAAGCGGCAAGATAGAAAGAGAAGGAAGAGTTTTCAAATCATCAATAGTTTGCTATTTCGACAAAGATTTGCTGTGATCTTTATAGAACGTCCCCTGTTCTATGTGGACTTTGCCAGAGCCACTGGAGGCGCAAACAGGCACGGCCAGGCCGGTGCAGAGCCGATGGGCACAGCGACGGCGGAGGAGAAAGATAGTGGCTAGATCGGTGACCCAAAATTTCTTTTGCTAGGCCCATAGCCACGAAACCGGACAAAGAATAGGAACCCTTTTGGAAGGTTGGAGCAAGAAAAGCATTGCTTAGCTGCTGCCACCAGGGTCCCCGCCGGAGTCCCTCATGTTGGAAGATCCCCGCTGGACATAGGAGGTGCTGTCCAACTACCCGGAGGGAACCACCGTATTGAAGGAGCTCATCCAGAACGCGACGATGCCGGCGCCACCACGGTCTGGCTGTGCCTCGATCGCCACTCGCACGCTCACAAGGGAGAGAGAGAAGATGAGAGATGAGGAGAAAGAGAAAATAAAAGTTGTTGTCTCTTTTCCAGAGCTGACAATACGGATGTCTCTTTTCGAGAAAGTAAAATAGTCCGCTACATAATGTAGCGGACAGATGTAATTGGGATTGAGGGGTATATTTGTCAAAAATACCGTTCGCTACATAATGTGGCGGACAGATGTAATTGGGATTGAGGGGTATATTTGTAAAAAAAAAATACCATCCGCTACATAATGTAGCAGACGGACTTAAAAAAATGTAAAAAAAAGATCTTGGCAGTCCACAGATCACGCGTGGACGGCCAGATCGCGCTAGCAACTTAACTTAGTTTGCTAGCGCTCTCAACGGATCAGCTCCCTATATATATATATATATATATATATATATATATATATATATATATATATATATATATATATATATATATATATATATATATATATATATATATATATATATATATGGGAGCTGATCCATTGATAGCGCTAGCAAATGGAGTTAAGTTGCTAGCGCGATCTGACCGTCCATCCTGAAAGATGGACGGTCCAGATCGCGCCTTTTTCCAAAACTGATCCCCGTCCGCCATACTGTCTCGCGGACGGGAGTTTTACCTTTTTGCCCTCCTCCCATGTCCGCGAGACTGTCTCGCGGACGCCTTTCTGTTCCTGACATGTGTCAGGAAAAAGGCGTCCGCCATACTGTATGGCGGACGATCTCTAGGCTGACACATGTCAGGGCCTGTCCCCTCGGTCGCCTATAAAGTCTCGGGCGTGAGCCCCGAGAACTGTCCCCTGGTATCTGTATGGCGTCAACTCTCTCCTGCTATAAATATTTAATCAGATCGGGGTATTTATATTATTGTAGCGGACGGCGTCCCCTCTCTCGAACATCTAACCTAAAGCCGCTACCCCATCTACGGCGACTCACATCTCCGGTCACCCACATCTCCCCGCCGACACCACCGTCCTCACCTCAACGACGATCTCGATGGCTTCTGGATCGGAGACCACCTACGCCTACGATTATATTGGCAACTTGCACCTGGTAGGCAAACACTTTTTCAAAGTCATGATGCCGGGATTTGAGCATGAACTTGTAGGCTATCCCTCTTTCTCTTTCTCTGTATTTTCGTGTGTTAAAAGTTTGATCTTTTGTTTTTCTTAACCAAAACTAACCTATTTTTTGTATTTTGTGTTTGGTAGGACATACCGGAAGCATTTACCAATCAATTTACAACAATTCATGATAGTGCAAGATTATATAGCCGCAAGGGGGCATGGCAGGTTGAAATCAAGCTGAAGCCCGGCCGATCCCAAAAAAAGGAATTCGCAGAGGGTTGGAACGTCTTCGTGCGCCAGCATGGCCTCGAACTCGGGGACTTTGTAGTGTTCGAACACCTTGGGTGGTGGGATTTTCAAGTTGTAATCTTTGAACGGAGCGCTTGTGAAAAGCTTTCGTACCCCATTTGTGAACCATAGTTTATTATAATAAAAATATTTATGTTCTTGTTTATTATGTTTTCAAATTTTTTCTTGGTTAATTGTGCCTTTTTTTGTTGCCTCGATATATTGATATATTGAGATCGTTGATTATGAATTGTACATTATTTTTTGGAAAAATTGAGATTGTTGATTCCGTCGCTAAAACAAGTCTTTGGGCGTCAGTTTATTAAAATAGCATTAACGTACTATGTCGCTAAAACAAGTCTTCGGGCCAATTTATTTCAATTTATTAAAACTGCATCACGGGCGCCAATTTATTCCAATTTATTACATTACGCCACATTGTATAGTTCTATATATATAGCGGATATAAGGGGCCCTCCGCTTAGGCCGGGTTCGGGAAGGTCGGGAACTAAGGCCCCGTTTGACAAAAAAATTTTCCCTCTTTTTTTTTTCAGTTTTAAAAACTGAAAAAAAATGTCTGGTCCGTGCCAACCATTTTCTGCGGTAAGTATATCCGCGATACTATATAGCGGACAGTTTGGACTAAGTGTAGAAAAAACTAAGTGTTGGAGAGGTGGAAGTAAGTGTAGAAGAAAAAACTAAGTGTAGAAGAAAAAACTAAGGCCCCGTTTGACAAATTTTTTTTCCCTCTTTTTTTTCAGTTTTAAAAACTGAAAAAAGTGTAGAAAAAACGAAGTTTTGGAGAGGTGGAACAAAGTGTAGAAGAAAAAACTAAGTAGTGGTATTCTAAGTAGCGGACGTAGAGAACACAACCAAAAACATTCTGCGGGGCCGTCCGCTATACTATGTAGCGGACGTAGAGAAGATGTGTCGTCCGCTACATAGTATAGCGGACGTAGAGAAAACTACCAAAAGTCTAGCGTCCGCGATACTATATAGCGGACAAGGAACAGACCCGCGAGACTATATAGCGGACGGCAAATGTATATTGTCCAGCGGACAGCAAATATATATATTCAAACCCAAAAGAAAGTCCCCCTATAACTTCTACACTCTTCTTCTCCCCGTGTTCTTCCTACTCACAAATATTCCCAGCGGCGTTAGCAAGCAGATCTGCGCAATTTCTTCATAAGAGCAGCTTTAATCCCCCCCTAATAGATCACGTAAGTTCACAAAATCAATCCTTTACATGTTTCTAATCTATAGTTGTGATCAATATTGTGTTTTATGCGTGGTTTTGATTATGCATTGAGCATGTGCTAGCGGTGATGAGGATTTATATATGTATGTATTTATTCATGTGCTAGCGTTTGTAAAATCCAATTCCATAGTTTCAGTTGCAAAAAATGGAATTTATCCCTGGACCAGAAGATCCATCCGTGTTATACGACCAAGCCAACCATATCAGTACGCTCATATGGGATGGTGGAGTAAGATACATTATTTATCAACTTTCTTATTATTACGAACGTTGTTTTACCAAAAATTTTGCTCAAATTGTATTTATTAATAATTCGTAGGAAAGAGAACTTCTCACCACCGTAGAAGTATCTCGCGAGTTCACGAGATGGACCTTGAACAATTCCCAGAAAAGCATACTGCGTGGAATTGGGTTTGGGATTTTCACGCATGGGCAGATCTTTCAACAGCTTGACCGGGCCTTGATAGGTGCCCTTGTTGAGAGGTGGAGAAGTGAAACGAATACGTTTCACTTCCCGATCGGAGAGATGACGATTACCCTAGAAGATGTAGGGTTCATCTTGGGGTTGCCGGTGACGGGGCGGCCGGTAATTGCTCCTCCATCAGACGCAACGAATAAGAGAACAGCGCGAGACTTCTTCACTTCGATACCCCAGGATCAATTTAGCACTGGTGGTATAAAGTTGAAGTGGTTGGTAGATACCTACGGGATTTTGCCGGAAAACTATACGGGCCGTGAGCTTGTGGTGTACACAAAGGCCTTCCTCTTATGGGTGATGGGAGCAATTTTATTCCCAACGACGTCGAAGAACACGGTCAGCGTGAAATATTTACCGTTGTTGGGTAACCTGTCGGAGGTTGGGGATTATGCCTGGGGTGCAGCGGTTCTTTCGTATCTGTACCGAGCATTGCACAAGGCAACGAGGCCCAACTCCAAAGCCATATGTGCATGTCTCTCGCTATTGCAGGTATATCATATAAATCATGTCTTCGTTATTGTGTTTTATTTTTGTTGAATCAACGATATAAATATAATTTTTTGATGTTCTCAGGTGTGGTCTTACGAACACCTTGCTCCCGGTGCACCAACGCGTAGGGATGGAACCGACAAAGTCTGGCCTCGGTTGTGTGCTTGGGAGTACAGCCGGAGGGCTAGCCACTACAAGAGGAGAGTCGATCCCCATCACAACATTACGTACTATCGAGGGGAGTTCGACCGTCTATCTCCGGGCCAAAATGCGTTGGGCACCGTACATACGTTTGGCGCGACGGGTGGGAGAGTCGTTCGTCTTCACGCTCTCCGGGTTGCAGCGCACACCCCTGATCCATTTCGAGCTCGCAGAGTGGCAGCTGCCCGACCGAGCAATGCGCCATTTTGAGTTGGAGCAGGGTTTGCCAGTCGATGCCCCGGATATGAGGGTTAACAGGAACCCACCGGATGTCGGAGTGTTTGGCACCGCCAATGCGTACGAATTGTGCGCGGCCGAAATAGAGCTTTGGACTTCTTGGCAGGACACACTGGCGGCCATCGTCTCGGAGTCAGACCCCGTTATCAGCATCGATCAGTACGATGAGTGGTACTACCGCATCACGCGGAGGAGAGTAGCCCCTGTAAACTTTGAACGTGGGGAGAGGTATGCGCCTAGGGGTCAGATCGATGAGCGTATGGCATACAATCTCGTAAGTTGCCCAACAAGTCTGACTTGAACCAAATTAGTTGAATATAAATGTCTGATTGAAGTTACTTAATTTTTTATCTCTTTGGATGTAGGTTAATGCCTCGCTTGCATTGTAGGGGGGTATTCTGCGGGGCCGTCCGCTACATAGTATAGCGGACGCAGAGAAGTGAACCAAAAACAAAAAAAACTAAGTGTTGTAGGGGGGGTATTCTGCGGGGCCGTCCGCTATATAGTATAGCGGACGCAGAGAAGTAAACCAAAACCAAAAAAAAACTAAGTGTTGCAGGGGGGTATTCTGCGGGGCTGTCCGCTACATAGTATAGCGGACGCAGAGAAGTGAACCAAAACCAAAAAAAAACTAAGTGTTGCAGGGGGGTATTCTGCGGGGCTGTCCGCTACATAGTATAGCGGACGCAGAGAAGTGAACCAAAACCAAAAAAAACTAAGTGTTGTAGGGGGGGTATTCTGCGGGGATGTCCGCTACATAGTATAGCGGACGCAGAGAAGTGAACCAAAACCAAAAAAAAACTAAGTGTTGTAGGGGGGGTATTCTGCGGGGCCGTCCGCTACATAGTATAGCGGACGCAGAGAAGTAAACAAAAACAAAAAAAACCTAAGTGTTGTAGGGGGGGTATTCTGCGGGGCTGTCCGCTACATAGTATAGCGGACGCAGAGAAGTGAACCAAAACCAAAAAAAAACTAAGTGTTGTAGGGGGGTATTCTGCGGGGCCGTCCGCTACATAGTATAGCGGACGCAGAGAAGTGAACAAAAACAAAAAAAACCTAAGTGTTGTAGGGGGGGTATTCTGCGGGGCTGTCCGCTACATAGTATAGCGGACGCAGAGAAGTGAACCAAAACCAAAAAAAAACTAAGTGTTGTAGGGGGGGTATTCTGCGGGGCCGTCCGCTACATAGTATAGCGGACGCAGAGAAGTGAACCAAAACCAAAAAAAAACTAAGTGTTGTAGGGGGGGTATTCTTTAATACCTTAGGTTTCTAATGTTGTGCTGCGCAGTGTAGCGGACAGTGTAAGAAATCACGTATAAAAAAATGATTGTAAAGGTTATTACAAACGAGTCATTACTAAAATATTATTACAAAATGTCCGACACTTTTGATGGCTCATAAAAGATTATTACAAAATATTCAGTACACTAAAGTTCCACTGCAGCTTGTTCGTCCTCATCCTCGGCATCATCTTCTTCCCCGTCTTGCAAAGGCACTGGACTTATCCCCAGTGCCTTGTAATGGTTCCGCTTGTCGTGGTCTGTCATTTTGTTGCACAATGCACACCTTCTTAGCTTTTTTGGTTGACTTGCCGTCTCAATAGAGCTTTTCATCCGCGTAGATCTCTTGCGGCCTTTCGTTTGCGATATAATTGGATCCGAAGGCCGGATATCATTGTCGGCTCCCTCCCCCGGCTCGTCATCTTCTGATCCCGTCGTAGGCTCGGTGTCAACCGCATTGCTGACTGAAGCTGCTTCCAATTGGTCGACGATGGGCTCTTGCTGCTGAGCTACCTCGAGGAGATGTTTATATCCGACCATTGTAGCAGCACCCTTTACGGACAAACGGGTGAACATCGTCACCAGATGATTATACCGCAACGTCTCTGATTCTTCAAAGTCAGTATACGGGTGCTCCGGAAAGGAAATGGTCCCGTGCAACCTGTTTGCACCTTTCGTCCAACGTGGCAGGACGTATTTATCGGGGATTGTCCTGATATTCTTCTGTGTGAAAAACCGCAGAATGTGTCTACACAGGATGCCATGGAACTCAAACTTCTTACAAACACATGTCACCGAGTCCGTCAATGTGTCGTGGGTCACCGTATAAATTCTGCGCAGCTTCTCAGGGACGAGGTCATTCACGAGCGAATAAACCTTGTACTCACGCGACGACTTTTCTGCCACCTTATATATACTGTATCGGCCCGATTTTTGCAGCTCTACTTGGTATAGCAGGAAGATCTCCTTCGTATAGACTTTGGCACCGTTCAGCTCCAGCGGGGTCTCAAGCAACCTTCTCCTTTGCTTGTACGTGGTTGCAAAGTCTGCAGCCCTTTCTTTCACGAACAACGACGCAACCGCTTTTTGTGCTGATGTGACGAAACTCTTCAAATTGGTAGCTGTACCCACATAATTATCGAACGTGGCATTCATAGATTCACTCCTGCCCGTCGTTTTCATGCCCGCAGAAAAATGACTTCTCGTGTAAACACCAATCCATTGCTCTTTGAGCCCGTACAAGTGCTGGAGCCACTCGTTGTCTTGCAATGAGTAATCCCGAACAAGCTTTTCCCACCTCTCCTCGAATTCCTCAATCGTTAATGACTTGAGGACGCATTTGTCAAAATCCTGTTTAAAGTCTGGATACCTTGCGTACATGTGATGCAGACGTTCAGGGTATTTGTTGCTTATGTGCCAAGTGCACAAGTTGTGTCGAGTATCTGGGAAGACGGTAGCAATAGCCTTCTTCATTGCCAAATCTTGATCGGTGATGATAACAGTCGGTGCTTTGAAGTTCATTGCTTCCAGCCACACCCTAAACAACCATTCAAAAGAACTCTCGCTCTCGTCCCTTAACAAGGCGAACCCGAACAGGATGGAGTGATAATGATGATTGACGCCCGTGAAAGGAGCGAACGGCATCGAGTACTTGTTGGTACGGTATGTGGTGTCGAAAGTCACGACATCCCCAAAATGCTTATAAGCTAGCCTCGAACGACCGTCGACCCAAAAAATTATGCTAACTCGATGCTCGTCGTCAAGTTTATAGTCGAAGGTAAACTGCGGGTCCTCCATCTGCATCCGTTTCAATAGGCTCATTGTCGCTTGCGCATCATTGAGGTCATACGCGGCTCGTCTATGGGTTCGGACCGCGTTCCGAACGTCTGTCGTGTTAAAGTTTAAATTTTGAATTCCCCCAGCCTGTTCAGCAAGAACATTAATCATGTCGGTAGGTCCTAGCCGCGCATCGCTCATTGTGTGAATTAGGCTCCTCGCGACCTTACCCACCTTCTTGTGTTGATGCATCTGACTCACCTTAGAAGGGGTTACTAACGGGTGATTGTGTGCCAGTTCCAGGCTGGTAATAAGCCAATGATCTTGTTTGGCTTTATAGCTTACGAACATCTTGACCTGGCAATTCGTGCGCGCAAAGCAATCCCGTCTTCTCCGCGCATACCCTATTTCGTCATCATCACTGTCATCGTTGCCTACGCGTGTCTCATTTTGCACTGGGTTTCTGCCCCTATGACACTCGTATAAGCGAGAGCATATCCTTTTCGATACGCTGCTTGTTCTTGTAGTTTTTATTCTAATGCCAAAACCAACCCTCAATGAATAAGCTCGAAAACATTCTCCAGCTTCTTCCAACGTTTGAAAGGTTCGTCCTAGATACGGATCACTAGCATCTACGGGGGTGCTGGAGCTCGATACGAAATCAGACATTGTGAAAAAGACCTATGTAGAAATAGAATACGCTTATTATCTCAAAATTATCTTGACGATTAGACCGATTTAGGATACCATATACATAATCTCAAAAGTGTCTCCTATTTTGCTAATTATATATTTACTGAACATAACAAATTAAAATTACTAAGATAAACGGTAGCAAGATCACAAACTTTACCTTGCTTGAGTGATGCTTGAACCAAAAGTGTGTTACTCCAAGAAAAGCTTGAAGGGTGCTGAAAATGGAAGCAAGTGAATCTGAAAGCCCCGCATAAATTTTGCTGAAAGAGCCGAGTAGGGATAGATTCTAGGATACCAGGGGACAGTTCTCGGGGCTCACGCCCGAGACTTTATAGGCGACCGAGGGGACAGGCCCTGACATGTGTCAGCCTAGAGATCGTCCGCCATACAGTATGGCGGACGCCTTTTTCCTGACACATGTCAGGAACAGAAAGGCGTCCGCGAGACAGTCTCGCGGACATGGGAGGAGGGCAAAAAGGTAAAACTCCCGTCCGCGAGACAGTATGGCGGACGGGGATCAGTTTTGGAAAAAGGCGCGATCTGGACCGTCCATCTTTCAGGATGGACGGTCAGATCGCGCTAGCAACTTAACTCCATTTGCTAGCGCTATCAATGGATCAGCTCCCTATATATATATATATATATATATATATATATATATATATATATATATATATATATATATATATATATATATATATATATATAGGGAGCTGATCCGTTGATAGCGCTAGCAACTTAACCCAAGTTGCTAGCACGATCTTGTAACACCCAGATACTTTTTGGATTTATTTAAAAATTTTAGTGGCGAATATATTTTTATTTAGCGCCGATATTTTTTTTATCTAGCATCAATGCATTTATTACTACTTTTAGTGACAATTAGGGTAAACTATAATTTTTTAAATAGTTAGTATCGCCGTGTATTTAGCGACAAACTGTTTTCTTACCACTGATATGCTTATAACAATGATATTTTTCATTTAACATCGATACTTCTATTTAGTAGCTCTTAGCAACGATATGTAAAGCGAGGTTATATAACAACACGTTAAAATTTTACTAACACGTAAATTATCGTCATTAATTGTTTTGGGCCTTTTTGTAATAACAAGAAGCTTCGGGTAAATTTGAAATGACTAACAAAAGATTATGGGGTTTTTGGTAAATTTTCAATTTAGGGTTTTTAATATAAACCTTCTTTAAGGGATAGCAGCCGCATGCTCCCATCCCTATTTTTCTGAAAAGATACTTTGAAAGACAGAGAGAGAGATCTCGAGAGAGAGAACAAAGGAAGGATATGAAGAAGGGTTTTCCGGCGAGACTTTTTTCGGTAAGTCTTCTAACCTTTACGCTAAATTTATTGAATGGTTTAGGGACGTGGGAAGGGGTTGTGCGTTCATTGGTAATGGCAGCCATAAGGGTAGCCCCGTAATTGTGTGTTTATAGATATATTGGGCATGCGTAGCGGATATACATATGTAAGTACATATGCGACTAAATGGGTTTTGGGTGAATCGATCTAGCACTTTGCGATTTTCGGTGAACGGCGGTGAGAAGGGCCTGTTTTGCACTCGTGGGTTTGTGGTCTTGGCAGCCATGGCTGTGGAGAAGAAGAGAGAAGCTTGGGCACATGGGAATTCTGTGTAAGCGAGAAAAATGGGCCGTGAAAAAGTTACTGTGTGTTTGTGTGTTTAACTGTGTGCTTGGGTGGGGTGGTGAAGGGCTGAAAATTCAGCCATGAGATGGTGCCATGTGTGTGCTGTGCGTGAGTTGTGTGAGGGAGAAGATGGAGGGAAGTAGTGTATGTATGCGTGAGAGGGGCTGAACAGCCGTGAGGTGTGTGAGTGGGTAGTGAGTGATGTTGTATTATTTTTATATCCAACAAGTGAGATGCATTTGTGTATGTGTTTTGAGTGAATGGTGTACGTTTAGGGTAAGTTCTTAGGGTGTGTATATAACATGAATGTTAGTGCAATAGTGCATGTGTGTGTGTGGGTTACCTGCCTGCAAATGGGTGCCTGTGTATATGTGGGTGTGTTGGTACAGTGTTTGGGTTTGTGAGTATAGTTGTAAGAGAGAGAGACATGGAGAGAGGGGAGCTTGTTACTGCTGTGTGTTTTAATGTGTGGGCTGTGAGGTGCGTGGGATGGAAATGGGTGCAAGACAACCATGAGAGGCTGCCTTGGAACAGAAGTAGTGGGTGTTGTGTGGCTGAAGGTACAGGCATGTGTTAATATGTGCTGTGCGCATGAGTGTGTGTACACGGGCAGCGTTAAGTTCGTCACGCACTTTGGATAGCGTATAGTGATCATCAGCATGTGAAAATTTACAGTATAATACGTTAGAACATATTAGAATTCTTGGCAAAATTTTATAATTTTCTGATATTGTATGAATTTTTAATATTTTCTGTAATTTCAGATTTATAAAAATCTTTTGGAGCCTTTAAATCCTGAAAATACTCAGGGAAACATTAGAGTAATGTATTTATGGTATAAGTAAGACTCAGTTTGAATTTGATGATTTTTGGAGTTTATTTTCTATGGTTTCCGTATCGCATTGGTTTTAGCAAAACAAATAAGTTAAAAATAGTTTTAATGTCTTTTAATTTCTGATTTCAATTTCAATAATTGTTATACATATTTTAAAGTTATTACAAAAATTATGGGACTTATTTTTCAGCTAGAAGCAATTTTGGCAATTTATGAGATTTTATTGTATTTAAAAAAATTATTTTAATTTGAAAATATTCAAAATTTCAGAAAATTCATATTTTGACTCTAATAAATGTTTTAAACTATAAAAGTATTTTATTGAAATTTATTATAAATTTTGGAATATAATTACGCGATAAGTAGCGTACAGGATTTCCGATTAGCTACATTGGTCGTGTGTGGAATACGTTTCGAGTCGCGTGATTTCGGGATCAGAAGTAAGCACGCGGTGGGTAGTCGATATTAGGGTTTCTAGCATATTAGACATAAATTTTGTTCTAACAATTAAATTATAAATTTAGGTTGATTCAGAAAATACCGATCGAGGTTGGTAGCATCGCTTAGCTTGGACCGAGGTAAGGATTTTCTCTCCGAACCCCATTTCGTTATTCTGTTTCAAATGGTTATAATAACAGTTTTACAAAATATATTGATTGTTGATTTCTAGGATTGAAATAAAAACGTTTGCCTTGAAATTGTCCATGAAAGCCTAACTTGAACCTTAAGCGATCGTTTGGAATTCGTAATTTGTTTATTCTCATCTGTTTTATCGATTCAATTATCATAAAATGTTTTGAATTCTATTTATTATTTCTCGATGTTTACATGAGTTAGTAACTTGGGAGCCATAAGGATGGTCTGTATTGTTGGCGTTATAAGGTTGGTCTGTTGGATGGGTTAACTAGTACCTAGATGGACTAGTCAGCGTTACATATGCATATGTAAAGCGATTGAGCACTGCCGGGGTGGCTTTGCTTCTGTACTGCTCATGTTCAATGTTTCTTGTTTATGTTTTATTTCACTTGAAATATTTTGAATATCATCCATTCATGCTTTATTATGCCCAAAGTGTTCCAAATGACTATTATTTAAGGGAGTGAGTTAAATACTCATCCCTATGTTTATATCGTATTGTAGTGATTTCATCGAAAGCAAACCTCTCAAAAAGATGTTATTGGACTTAAATGTAAAATCGTTCGTTTTGTTCATCTTTGTCTAAGTGTTGTATTTCAATGAAAATACTCTCCAAAAGTTTTATATGAAAACTCGTCCGAATCGTTTTGTTATGTTTTAAATCTTTGATCGACCTTACTGAGCTCTCAAAAGCTCACTCTCCTTTGACTTCCTTTCTGCAGGTGACCGCCAGCAGTAGGTTACTTGAATAGGGATTAGAGCCGAGGAAGCGAAAGCAAAGAAATTAGATTTTGGTATTCATCATTAGAACCCCTGCGTGGGTAAACATTATTGTTTAAATTTTTAAGACCTAGTTTGATACTTCTAATGGTCTACTAAGATTTAAATTTAGGGTTTAGTTGCTCTGACAGATTGATGGTAGTATTTGATTGAGTTTGAGATAGTATTATCTTAGTGTACTAATCGAGCGAGCGTTAACGTTCCGGAAAATTCCGGGATGTTACAGATCTGGCCGTCCATGCGAGCAAATGGACGGCCAGATTGTGCGCCACGACCAATTTTTTCACCTGTCCGCTACATAATGTAGCGAACGACAAAAAACCGTCCGCTACATAATGTTGCGGATCTGGCCGTCCATTTGCTCGCATGGACGGCCAAATCGCGCTAGCAACTTGCTAGCGCTATCAACGGATCAGCTCCATATATATATATATATATATATATATATATATATATATATATATATA
>JAVXUP010003989.1:0-45909 GCA_033070095.1 Escallonia herrerae | reverse complement strand
CTCAATTTTTGAATTCTCTCCAACGCCCTTCAAATACCCCACAAGTCTTCCCCAGAAGCATGCATCATAACCCAAGAGCCTTTTTTATACATTATACTCCATGGAAGCCAAAGCCCCGTTTTTCGTATCCACCTTTTTGCTCTACTTTGTTTGCCTCCAAGCACACACACTCCAAACCTACATAGTTCAGCTCCACCCACTTGGAATAACCACCTCTTACTTCAACTCCAAGCTTCAGTGGCACCTTTCATATCTTGAAAAAGCAATTTCCACCGAACAAGAACCTTCTTCTCGCCTTCTGTACTCTTATGGCTCTGCCATGGAGGGCTTTGCAGCTCTGCTTTCTGATCCCGAGGTCAAGGTTTTGAGGAACTTACATGATGTTATAGCTGTAAGACCAGACCGACGGCTTGAAATCCACACTACTTACTCTTACAAGTTCTTGGGACTAAGCCCTACAAGAGAGGGTGCTTGGTTACAGTCTAGTTTCGGTGGAGGGGCAATTATTGGTGTGCTTGACACCGGAGTTTGGCCCGAGAGTCCAAGCTTCGATGACCATGGGATGCCTCCGGTTCCTCAAAAGTGGCGAGGGATATGCCAAGAAGGGCAGAACTTCAGTTCATCTAATTGCAACCGCAAACTCATTGGGGCTAGGTTCTTCAGAAAAGGCCATCGTGTGGCTTCGTTGTCAGCATCATCAAGTACTGTCGTGGAATACGTGTCGCCACGTGATTCACATGGGCATGGGACCCACACGGCTTCAACGGCTGGAGGGAGTCCGGTACCTATGGCGAGTGTTCTTGGTAATGCAGTAGGTGAGGCTCAAGGAATGGCCCCGAGAGCCCACATTGCCATTTACAAAGTTTGCTGGTTCAGCGGCTGTTATAGCTCTGATATCCTAGCTGCAATGGATATGGCGATCAGAGACGGAGTCGACATCCTCTCCCTCTCTTTAGGTGGCTTCCCAGTCCCTCTATATGATGACACCATCGCCATTGGCAGCTTTCGAGCTATGGAGCATGGAATTTCGGTTGTATGTGCTGCGGGAAATAATGGCCCAATCCAGAGCTCAGTTGCTAATGAGGCTCCATGGATTACTACTATTGGTGCTAGCACTCTTGACAGGAGATTTCCTGCAATCGTCCGACTGGGAAATGGAAAATTCCTATATGGTGAATCCATGTATCCAGGGAATCTGATTCCAAACTCTGAGAAAGAGCTTAAGCTGGTTTACCTAGCGGAAGGGGACAGGGGAAGCGAATACTGCATCAAGGGTTCTCTTCTGAGAGAAAGGGTTCGTGGGAAAATGGTGATCTGTGACCGAGGTGTCAATGGGAGGGCAGAAAAAGGTCAGGCTGTAAAGGAAGCTGGTGGTGTTGCAATGATTCTAGCAAACACAGAGATTAATATGGAAGATGATTCTATTGATGCCCACATCCTGCCTGCCACAATGATTGGCTTCAAAGAAGCAGTGGAGTTGAAGAGCTATATTAACTCTACGACATTACCTAGAGCTCGGATCATATTTGGAGGAACTGTTATTGGAAAATCAAGGGGACCAGCAGTAGCACAGTTTTCATCAAGGGGCCCGAGTTTTACTGACCCTTCAATCCTCAAACCGGACATGACTGCTCCCGGGGTAAACATCATTGCTGCTTGGCCTCAAAACTTGGGCCCCTCCGGCCTTCCAGAAGATTCTAGAAGAGTGAATTTCACTGTCATGTCTGGGACTTCCATGGCTTGTCCCCATGCCAGCGGAATTGCTGCCCTGATTCACGCGGCTCACCCAAAATGGACGCCAGCTGCTATCAAATCTGCACTTATAACAACTGCGGAAGTAACTGACCATTCAGGAAAACCAATAATGGACGGAGACAAACCTGCTGGACTTTTTGCAATTGGAGCTGGACACGTTAACCCAGAAAGCGCCATCAATCCTGGACTGATCTATGATATCAGGGCAGATGAGTATATCATTCACTTGTGCACTATTGGATACACAAGATCAGATATTTTTACCATTACTCACAGGAACGTGAGCTGCCATGAACTTCTGCAGAAGAACAGGGGTTTCAGCCTCAATTACCCCTCTATTTCTGTGATTTTCAGGCCTGGGATGATGAGTAAGATGATTAAAAGGCGGTTGACGAATGTGGGGAACCTTAATTCCACTTTCTCAGTGGAAGTGATGGCACCTGAGGGAGTAAAAGTGAGAGTGAAACCACGGCATCTGACATTTAAAAATCTAAACCAAGTCTTCAGTTACCGGGTTTGGTTTATATCTAGGAAGAGAAGAGGCTCACAGAAGATGAGATTTGCTCAAGGGCATTTGACATGGGTGAACTCGCGCAGTAGTTCTAACAAGATTAGGAGTCCAATTTTAGTGACATGGGAATCTAAGAAGTAGAGTAGGGGTACTAAGCATGTAGTAGCGGCAGCAGTAACAGAAGTATTGGCTTCAAGTCTCTTCAAATAAGACTGGCAGCAGATTGTTATAATCAGTATGTTCTTACCATTTGACAGAAAACATGAGAATTCCTTAGACGAGCAAAGGAGGCCTTATCACCAGATATACTTTTTGAAAGGCGAAAAAGTGTTCTTTCCTTCATGCATATGAGCTTCAGTGATATCAAAAGTTATGGCAATTGTCCTCGCGTACCCTTCATTGTGCTCTTACTAACACAGCATGTCAGCACCAGGCTATCAGAGGAAGCATGGCTTAATTTACATCTCACATACGAGATGGCACGGGAAAATGATAAAAATCTTACAAAAATCTCCCCAAGCTTTAAGGGTAAAAACTAGAACATTGAAAAAAAAAAGAAGTATACAAAATTATAGCAATTACTCTCAGCTCAATCTTCTAGTGTGCATAATGGTAAGATTATTGGTCAGCTTCACTTTATCGTATAAGCTAAAACAGGTTTAAGAAGAAAAGTCCGTGACTGAGCAATCTGAGTAGCCGATAAACAACTCTCTAGTTTAGGTTTTCGAGATTACAAAAATATACCAAGTATTATAAATGAGACGAAACGAGGTAGTGCTCAAATTCGGTCTACCAACATTAAGGAAAAATGGTTTAAACTTACGCTCAAGCTAATCACAGGACACCAACATTGTGGCAGACAAAAGTCAAACAGCAGAGGAGAAGGATTTACATAGCTATCAGCTCTTGATGAACTGCAACCCATTCTGGTTAGCATATCGCTCCATGAATCTCATGAACCTGTCCCAATCTCGTGGAGTTCGCATGACATACTTCGCCTCAATCCCCGCAGGTCTCCCGTTAAGGAACCTGGCATTAACATCAACTGACTGAAGAACCCCTTCTTCATCAATCATGTAGAAGCCGGTGATATCCCCAACTTCACTGGATGAGTCAAATACAGATGGTTGATCAAACCTGAATATAGCCATACCATTGGTGCCATCCCTTGATTTGGTTAGCTTCACGTCTGGTACTGTTTGCTCATCAGTTCCTTGTATGAACTGAATTGATGGTTTAATCATCAATATAGTGAGTCTAGACTGTTGGAAGTATTGTCTTTGAGGGGCCCTGCATGAGCTGGTTAAATGTAAAGGTTGGCCGCTAAATGTAGAGCGCGCACGGTGATGAACAGCTCCAGAGGAGATGCCTACAAAAACAGTTAGCGTTAGCAGTCATGATATATCACCAAGTACAAGCCAATGCCTTCTACTGTGAGCAAGTTTTTTATGCATTTTTGAACTTCTAGTGACGATACAAATGGTAAGATGTGGCCCTTATGAATGTTCCAAACTGTTACCGATGATACATCTCATTCTATGTCCTTAAGTTTCTCAGGCTGGTGGCTCAATCGGAGGGAGAAAAATGAGTGTGGAGTGCAGCCTCCATTACATATGGGTCAGTCTCAGATTGATGTAAGTGTCATGCTTTCAGGTAAAAGAGAGGCTAATAGAACCAATGTTTCCTTGCTTCACTACATCCCACGGAATCTACCACATGGATAGTTCAACTCTACCTTCTCCCTTATGAATCGAGCTAGTGAAAGCGGTAATCCTTGATCATCAATCTGATGCTGCATACAGGAAACATGCCCAACAGCAGCAACATATGGATAATTCAACTTTTAGATCGAAGCATGGAACTACCTACGCTTTGATCATCTGGAACAACCTGATATAATCGCCCCGTCATGAGCAAGACTATTACGAAAAATCAACTGAGGAGGAACTAGGTTCAATCATGCAATCATCTCTGCACAATGATTATGTGAATTCTCTTGAAAGCCCAGTGGACACTCGTGCGTTTCTTTTGCTTCTCTTTCATCCATCCCTCAATGGAGCATATAGGATTAATGAACCAAAAACAGAAGGATAAATCCAAGTTTGCTAGGGCAATGGCGAGTAGTCAATGTTGGTAATCAAGTGACTCAATTCGTTAAATTCCTCACATAGCATATATAAGGATGCAAGCCTGCGATATTTTATGAACCAAAGAAAAATATTTTGGGAGATCTAATACCTAAACCAAGTACGAGCAACAAACCACAGTTGGATAATTAGGTCAAGTTAAACACGGTATAGAATGCCGTATCGATTCAGTGTGAGGCCACAAGGGAAACATATTACCTTACGATCTAAGAGTGTGAGGTCTTGCAGAAAGTCGAATGCAACAAAAACGTTATGCACTATTTACCAATCGTTTTTTAACTCATCTGTCTCAACCGCGAACAAACGAATCGCCACATTACAAGAGCAGAGGTTCTAGCTGGGTGGTTCATCGAATTGGAATTAATTTGGAGAAAATTAGTTTAGAATTGTGAGCAACTCCTCCATGGCTCCATGCTGTGCATATAAATTATCAGATTTTAGTCATGCACATCAAAGGCCATAAAAAATATGCCGCTGAGTTCATGGTATCATGTCTTTCCTACTTCATCATGCAGTTTGCTCTGCCGTAAGGAACAACCGAACAAGTACATAATGCAAAATAATAAGAACCCATATCAGTTATTATTAGCTTTATAAAAATCTAGATAACCACCACAATGTTGAACAATTGCCCATGAAATAAGAAAGGGCCAGTGTGACAAGATTAAATAATTCAAAACTGCTTATCACCCAAGCTATGGCTGTGTAGTGCGCGAGTGAGACACATTTAAGAAGACAAGAAAAGGAAGAAGAAAGAGCGTACCTGGGAGAAAGCGGGGTTGGTTTGAACAGTGAGAGACTGGAGAGGCAAATGCAAGAGACTGCAGTGTCGCCATGCTCGCCTCTGTGTGTGTGTGTGCGCGTGTGCGCGTGCGTGCGTGTGTCTGTGGAGATAAAGAAGAGGGGACTGAAGGGATGGGTGTGTAATAAAGACAGCCATTCACTAGAAGGATTGGATGGTTACAGGGCGAAATCTATGTGGCACGACACGTGGCAGGGAGAAGGAGGGTTGGGCTGGCTACTTAAATGCACAACCAGGGGGCCCAAATTAACCGCCCGAGCTTCCTTGTCTACTTGGGTCCAGTTCGGCTACGTCAAAGCACCTTTACGGCAGAGATGTCAATGGGCCGGTTTTGGACAGGCCAGCCAAGGCCCTTTGGACTTTTCAGCAAAAAGAACGGGCTGGGCTTGGGCTTAGAAAATGGGCCGGAATTTCTCAAGAATATGAGAGCCCAGCCTTAGTCCAAGCCAAAGGACCGAGCTTGGGCCAGGTAGACCAGTCCAAAAGAAATTACTTTTTTTTTTAATTATTGTTAATTTTGCACTAAATGTGATATCTAGTCATTTATACGGCAGGTAATGAAGGCCATGATTACTCACACACAAGGCCAAGCCCCTGTACTCTGCCAAGCCCAAGGCCAAGCAAGGCCGAGGCTGCTAAGGCCAAGCATGGCATGGCCTAGGAAGGCCAAGCAAGGCTGATTTCCTTCTTGATCAATGACAATTGTTGTTTCTTATGTTAAAACTTTTCAAGGCCCGCTCCGAGCTCAGGTTATGGAAGAAGGCCAAACAAGCCAAGGCCGATTAAATTTATGATAAATTTGTTAATAGCTGTTTATAGTTTGTTGGGAGGGTAAATATCTATAAGTGCCAAAAGAGTTGGAGGAATATGGTTGGACGAATATAACCCCACAAATTAGCAGTTATATAGTTGTTAGAGGGGTAAAAGTATAATTTTTGAAAAGTATGGCCATCAGTAAGGAGGAGGGGGGGGGGGGGGGGGGCAGGGATTTGAAAATTTGAAAATTTTGAAATTTTTAGGGCTAAGCAGGGCTTGGACTGAAAAACGGGCTCGATAAAGGTTGGATTAGGGCTTGGATACTGGCCGGATGAGGCTTAGATTTAAAACAGGTCGGGCTGTTTTCGGAGGAAAATAGAGCTCGATCCTAATTCAGGCCCTAGGCCCTATAGATCAAGGCCAGCGCTATTTGTCTAACGGGCCGGCCTAGCCCGGGCTTTTCCTGAGTTGGATCGGGCTGGCCCACGAGCCTTGAGTCTGTTTGATATCTCTACCTTTACCCTTGAAACTAAAGATTATAGATATGATGAAAAGGCCCCTCTTTCATTTTTATACAATGTCGCAATTTATACATATCGAGTTCTATAGGCTTACAGGATTATATAATTTAAGGCAGAAGGAGTTTGCCTTTTGCTTTTCTTACTATTCTTTAGGATGTTATATGAGATCATTTGACCATCCATGCAAATCCAATTAAAATAGGAAAGAAAAAAAAAGAATCTTAATCCAAGACCCACCCCTAAACATTATGACCGGCGCACTGTTACACACAGCAATTCAATCTCACCCCTGCCATGACCAACGAACAGTCAGTTGTAGTTGTACCCTGATGCACCATCGGTCTATCGTACACCATCTCATCGCTGCCACGATCCATTGCCTCTGTAATCATCAATCTATCGACACTATAAACCTCCACCGTCACTGTGTCACCCACCAATAATCTTTTTAACAAATTACCCATCCCCCAAGGTCGTCTATGTACTCTATACGTTTCTTACAGCTGCCAACATTATCACCATCGCTACCCATCATCCGCAAACAATCAGGCCGAGTTTCAAGGATTTTATTTTCCAATATGGTCATTTAACTAACACAATATCGGTTACTAATAGTTCTCAAATCTTGGTTAATTATACTTTTGAGTTGCTCTACTTTTATAGCAGCAATTTATTGACCTTTATTGCAATGGTTTATCGACATTTTTTTTACTGTCCACACTCTCGTGGCAATTAAGTTCTTTTCATTTTATATAAACCATATAATAATTTGGGCCTAGGAAAATTAGCCTGGCCCAAGAGAATGCAAACGAAGTTAACGGAACGCGTTGTACTCTTAACGTCAGTGTTAACGGCTGCATAACCGTTTGTTTCCAAAGCTTAAATGCTGCTGGGGTTTTTTGCTGCAGTACCCAGGAGGAGGAGAAGAAGAGAGAATCAGCAGTGAGGAGTCGTTTTTCTCCCTTCTCCGCCGAATATGGTCCCAAGAACCTCAACCCCTCTCTCTAGCCGATGCAGAGGCCCCGTTACGGGCGCTCCGCTGTGGCCATAGAAGCCAACTATGGCAAATATGCATGTAAGCAAAACCCTTTTTTGTGCTGCCGTTATTGTAGTGTTGATTCTCTATTTTGCTAGCTAGGGTTTTCTTTTTGGTTACCATACTTTACTTCGTTTCATTTGGGAACCCTGGTTTGTACAAATTTGTCTTTTGGGAGATATCTGTTGCTTTTGTTGTGCTTGATGTTTTTGACTTTTGTTTGGCTTCTGTCAACGTTTTTGTGCTCTGGTTTCGTTGACCAGGAAAATCTGCTTTGGACTTTTGGTACTTGTTGATTGATTTAATTTTGTTGGAGATGGCTTACACCAAGAAATTTTTGTGCTGTGTCGTTTGGTTCGCCGTGAAAATATCTGGGAACATTACTGCCTACTAAATAGAAGAAAATGTGTGGGACCCATCATCAGGAATTTTTTGCGACAACTAGTTAGGGGTGAGTACCAAACTGATCAAATCAATATGAACCGTTCAAACCAAACCGTCCAAATATTTTAACGGTTTGGTTTCACATTTTTTAAACCGACCTTGGCTCGGTTAGGTTTGGTTCATTGTTCACATTTTAAAAATCGATTCTAAACTGAATCGAACCGACCTAAAATATGTTAATCTCTTTTTAGTATATTCCATTGATAATTACACATAAAGGGTACTAAGCAAATCCAAATAAACAAATCTTGAAAGTTAAAAGAGACAAAAATATTGACAATACTTATAATATAAAAATTTTGTGACCGATATCTGGTTTATATTTATTTTTTCTTTCTCATTCATCAATGAGAACTTATATATCAAATGAAATAAGATTATATGCAATTTAAAAAGAATGTAACTTCAATTACTAATGCACAGGAGAACAACATCTTTCAATGAATGAAAATCGATCCAAACCGACTAGGCCGAACCATTTAAATTGATGAAACCGAACCGTCCAAACTAATAATGTTTGGTTTGGTTCGGTTTATAAATTTTCAAACCGAAGGGTAACGATTTGGTTTGCGGTTTGACTTTCAGACCGACCCGTGCTCACTCCGAAGTAGCTTCTTGTTGATAAAAATGACGTGGTCGCTGGGTTTTATACCTACCCTGTAAATTTTGACAAGTTTCTACTGCTGTGTAGATTTGTTTTGGAAAAAATTATAAAAAAAAAAGTGGGTTTTGGGGTTAGAAGTTAGTGGAAGGTGGTTTTTTTTTGTAAACTTAATAAAAAGTGGGTTATGTTTTGAAAATTTATGAACAATTGGGGGTTTAAAAAAAGGGTTTTTTTTTTTTTTCAAAACTTCATCTTATGTTTAACCAAAATGCCTTCCCCTATCTTCCCTTCTAAATCAAACACATACACATAAAAGCACAAATCAGATTTCCTCCATCTCTTACCCCCCCCCCAACACGTGTGAACACCGAGGATTGATTTGTTGGATGAAATATGTACATCCAATTCAACAAGTGAAGTTTCTCTAACTTTGTGATTAACCTGTCTCTCTCCCCCTCACACACACACACACACACACTAATCCTTAATCTCCACCACCCTCTTTAACCTTCGCAAATTCCCTTATCTAATCCTCAATTTAATCCAACAAATCATTCCTCAATGTTTACATGTATGTGTCGGGGGGATAGGAGATGGAGGAAATCTGATTTGTGCCTTTACGTGTATGTGTCTGATTTAGAAAGGAAGACAAGGGAGGGGTATTTTTGGTAAACAAAAGATGAAGTTTTGAAAAAATCTATTTTTTAAGCCCCCTGTTGTTTATAAATTTTCAAAATATAATCCACTTTTTCCTAAGTTTACAAAAAAAAAAAAAAACCACCTTTTACTAAATTATAACCCCAAAACTCACTTTTTGTAATTTTCCGAGGGTAAAAGGTGCTTGAACTTCTGTTATTGGGATATCTACAAACGAGATCCACAAAGAATTTGTGGAACTCAGACGTGTTTTACAAGATGAGCATGTGAAACCAATAAAACAACCCTAGAGGGGGTGAATATGGTTTTTAAAAATTAATGGGGAATTGAAACAAAACACAATCATGAAACTTAATCAATCCAAGTAATATTTAAATGAAGATGCTAACTACACAATCTCAAGCAATTATAGAACAATAAATAAAGAGATTGAGTTAAAGATACTTGACAAGGAGATTTAAATAGTTCAGATTGAACTACCCTCAAGCCTACAGCCACCTCTTCAAGGAAGTCCCTTACAAGAGTACTAGAATCCACTAGCAATAATCTTCTTTCGGGTCAAGATCAAAACTCTTACAATACTTGGTGATATCCCCACACCAGGCACAAGCCTTGAATTCACAAAGCTCACCCAAGACTTGACAAACCCAAGCCTTGATCACAATCCTTTAACAAGATCAAATGTGTACAAAGAAATCCTATTGAAAGGAAATGAGTACAAATGAAGCTCTAGTACAATAGAGAGATGAGAGAATTGATGACTTGAAGAATGCTCACTCTCAATTAAAGAATTGCTCACAATGATGCTCTCTTTAATGATGTAAAATCATGAAGAGAGAGAGTTTAATCTATGAGTCTTGATGTTTCTCTAATGAATGGAGGCTTAGAATGTGGTTTCCATGGTGTATGATGAAGCTCCAACTCATTTATATAGGGAGCAAATGAAATATAGCCGTTACAGGCATAATATGGGCAAAACTGCCATTGCAGTCGACTGGGTTCTTCTAAAATAGTCGTTGGAGTTTTGTCCTCGAAAATAGTCGCTGAAGCTGAATTTTGACCAATGCAGTCAACTGTATTACCTTACTGCCTATCAGCTGCCTCACAGAACCCCCTTTCCTATTTTGAGCATAACTTTCTCTTGAGAAATCGGATTGAGGTGCCGTTTTTTGTGTTTAAAAACTAATGAAAAGTTTTATCAAGATATGAAAAGATTAGTACCAAAATAGTTTTTGAGAAAATCCAAGTGAGCTCCAAAGTTCACTCATTTTCAAGAACCACACTTGTGTGAAAGGTTATGAACTCACATGCAATGCACAAAGTGTCCTAAGGTCTTTTTAGGTCATAGTCATCAATCCAAGCATCAAACCAAGACTAGTTACATAATAGTAAAGATCAATTATAATCGATAGTAACTTAGCCGATGCATTCTTTGTTACTCTTCGACATTAGACTTGATGAAGCTTCTATAGCATGTCCACTATAACTTTAAGCTTATTTGGCTTCAATCCATCTATCCAACTTCTCAAATGTGTCTTCATGAGTGTCATGTATATATCTAATAAGAATCCACTCAAAGCACACATTAAAACATAATCAATGTGTAGTTATCATCAAAACAAGATGTAAGCCTAGGTTATCCAACCATAGGGCTAACAAATTGGTTATGTCACACATGGTTTTATTTAGTGCTCACCATAGGACTAATTCCTTCTTGATGATAGAACTCTTTTGAAGTTTGGCGCAGGCTTAATGTAAGGAAGAAGGATAAATTTGAAGCGTGAATGAGTAGTTTGTTTACTCAATTTTCAGTTCATCAGAGGTTCTGATGTTATGTGTATTAGTAGGATAAATATGTAAAAATATCATAATCCTCTACCCTACTCTTGGGTTTTGAAATTGAGCTGATTGTATGCATAAAAATATATGAGTATATGTATGGGGGGCTTACATATTTTTATGTATATAAAGACCTAAGTATGTGCTTTTATTAAGATGTAAATTTACCCTCAGGGACTTGGAAGTTTATAGTTTATTTACAACTATGACATGTAGGCACATTTTAGTAGAATTTGTTATGGTACACTTTTTTGATTTGACCAATGGCAAGGAAATTAAGCCTTTTCGGTGAACTTGCAACCTTGTTGATGTACTAAACAGGATATTGGTTTTTATTCAAATTTGCTGAGTCTTTTACATTGAGAAAGTGAGAGAACATCATAAGCCTTGGTTTGAAGCCTCAAACATTGCAAACACGTTTGTTGTAGTTAACTACTGATAATCTTAAAAATGAGTTATTGGTGATCAGAACAGATAAGGGTATTTTTGATGATACAGATTTTAACGGAATTAGCATCTGTGATCTTGTTCCCTGTTTTTAATTGCTTGCTACCTTTGTTTAAGTCTAATTTATCACCACATGGTAGTATCATTTGTTTCTTGGAATGGATGATACATGGATCAATAATTTTTTGCAGTGCTTTATTAGTGGTTTATACATTAGCTTCATTGTCCCTCTTTTAAATTAGACATGACATTTTTAAGTGCTTACTGTTTTGCGTACTACTATATCGGAGCATGACTTAGATAATGACATCATAAAACAAAGCACTCAATAATCATTTTGACAAATTGTTGATGTATTCATAAATTGTACTGATTTATATCTTGTCTCTTTCAGCTTGCCATCGCTCTCTATGTGGGTCTAAGGGGAGTGGAGTGATTATTTCTACTACATGCCAAGTAGTAACTTGTGCACACGTGGTGGCACAGCCGATTGTGGATAATAAGCAATTGGTTGCTTACCTCAGTAAGGTATTGTGCCTAGAATTTAATAGGTCGAGAGGCTTTAGAAACTTGTCATTTTTCTATTAGGTATTGTTTGTTTCAAGTGCATCATACGATTGAGAGATCACACAGAGCAGATGAGAGCTTCTGTTACAAAGGTGGATTTTGGATGTGACTTTGCCATCTTATGAATTCATGATTGCAGTGGCAGTGACTTCCCTTGTTCTACCCTTGCGGTAGATGTCAAAAGAGGGGAATAAGTTTTTACAGCAGACAATTCACTAGGTTACTACCACAGCGTAGTACCTGGGCACATCAAAATTGTAGATGGATGCATCAACCATGTTCATTTTCCTCTCGCGTCTGACCTTCTTCTCTTAGAGCACAGCACGCTTATGCACCACGTAAGTAATGTACCTTAATTTGCCAACTATGCATAAGTTCCTTCCACGCCTTCCTATGTATTTTTATTTTCTAGGAAAACTCTGTAGGTCCTAAAATAGGTCTAGTATCTTTTAGGCGAACGAAGTGATGAAAGGAGTTATTATATCTTGTTTCCTTGTCGCTTGCATCGCTTCTATGCGGGTCTAAGAGGAGTGGAGTGATTATTTCTACAACAGGCCAAGTAGCAACTTGTGCACACATGGTGGTGCAGCCAATTGTGGATAATAAGCGATTGACTGCTTACCTCAAAAAGGTATCGCGTCTATTTATAGAAACTTTTCATTTTTCTAATAAGTATTGTTTTGTTTCAAGTGCATCATACGATTGAGAGACCACACAGAGTTGATGAGAGCTTCTATTACAAAGGTGAATTTTGGATGTGACTTAGCCATCCTACAAATTCATGATTGCAATGGCAACGACTTTCGTTGTTCTACCCTCGCGGTAGATGTCAAGAGAGGGGAAGAAGTTTTTAGAGCAGAGAATCCACTAGGTTACTACCACAAGATAGTACCTGGGCACATTAGATTTATAGATAGACTCATCCACCATGCTCACTTTCCTTTCGCATCTGACCTTCTTCTCTTAGAGCACAACATGCGTAGGCACCACGTAAGTAATCATACCTTAATTTGCTAACTATGCATAAGTTATTTCTACGCCATCTTATGTATTTTCAGTTTATAGAGAAACTCTGGAAGTCCTATTTACAACTACAGATGTTCTAATAGGTCTGGTATCATTTCAGGCGAAGGAAGTGGTAAAAGAAGTGATTATATCTTATTTCTATACAGCTTGCCATCGCTCTCTATATGGGTCTAAGGGAGTGAAGTGGTTATTTCTACAACTGATCAAATATCAACTTGCGCACACGTGGTGGCGTAGCCCATTGTGGATGATAAGTGATTAGTTGCTTACCTCAGTAAGGTATTGCATCTATAAAGTTTAATTGTTCGAGAAGCCTTAAAAACTTGTCATTTTTCTAATAAGTATTGTTTTGTTTCAAGTGCATCATACGATTAAGAGACCGCACAGAGTTGATGAGAGCTTCTGTTACAAAGGTGGATTTTGGAAGTGACTTAGCAATCCTACAGCGACCTCCCATGTTCTACCTTTGCGGTAGATGTCAAGAGAGGGGAAAATGTTTTTACAGCAGGCAATCCACTAGTTTACTACCACAGCGTAGTACCTGGGCACAACATATTTGTAGATAAACACCCATACCATGCTCACTTTCCTCTCGTGTCTAACCTTCTTATCTTATAACACAGCATGCCTTTGCACAACGTAAGTAACCGTACTTCAATTTGTCAACTATGCATAAGTTCCTTCCACGCCTTCTTATTTATTTTCATTTTCTATAAAAACTATGTAAGTCATATTTAAAATTACAAAGGTTTTGTAGTAGGTCTAGTATCTTTCCAGGCAAAGGAAGTGGTGCGAAGAGTGATTATATCTTATTTCCTTCTAACTTGCCACTGCTCTATGCGGGCCTAAGGGGAATGAAGTGATTATTTCAACAAAAGGCCAAGTAGCAACTTGTTCACACGTGGTGGCGTAGCCGATTGTTGATAATAAGCGATTAGTTGCTTACCTCAGTAAGGTATCACGTGCATAGAGTTTAATAAGTCGAAAGACTTTAGAAACTTGTCATTTTTCTAATAAGTATTGTTTTGTTTCAAGTGCATCATACAATTGAGAGACCACACAGAGTTGATGAGAGCTTCTGTTACAAAGGTGGATTTGGGACGTGACTTTACCATCCTACAAATCCAGGATTGCATTGGCAACGATTTCCCCTGTTCTACCTCGCGGTAGATTTTAAGAGAGGGGAAAAAGTTGTTACAACAGGCAATCAACTAGGTTGGACACATCATATTTTTAGATAGACGCATCCACCATGCTCACTTTCCTCTCGTGTCTGACCTTCTTCTCGTAGAGCATAACATGCCTAAGTAACCGTACCTTAAATTTCCAAATATGCACAAGTTCCTTCCGCGCCTTCTTATGTATTTTTATTTTTTAGAAAAACTCTGGAGGTCCTATTTACAGCTATAAAGGTTCTATAGTAGGTCCAGTATCTTTTTAGGCAAAAGAAGTGGTGAGAGGAGTGATAATATCTTGTTTCCTTGCAGCTTGCCACCGCTATCAATGTGGGTCTAAGGGGAGTGGAGTAATTAATTTTATAACAGGCCAAGTAACAACTTGTGCACACGTGATGACGCAGCCAATTGTGGATAATAAGCAATTGGTTGCTTACCTCGGTAAGGTATCGCGTTTATAAAGTTTAATAGGTCGAGAGGCTTTAGAAACTTGTCATCTTTTTAATAAGTATTGTTTTGTTTTAAGTGCATCATACGATTGAGAGACCACATAGAGTTGATGAGAGCTTCTGTTACAAAGGTAGATTTTGGATATGACTTAGCCATCCTACAAATTTATGATTGCAATGGCAGCGGCTTTCCTTATTCTACCCTTGTAGTGGATGTCAAAAGAGGGGAAGATGTTTTTACAACAGGCAATTCACTAGGTTACTATCGCATCGTAATACCTGGGCACATCATATTTATCGATAGACGCCTTTACCATACTCACTTTCCTCTTGCATCTAACCTTCTTCTCTTAGACCAAAACATGCCTATGTACCACGTAAGTAACTGTACCTTAATTTGCCAATTACGCATAAAATCCTTCCATGCCTTCTTATGTATTTTCATTTTCTAGGGAAACTCTAGAGGTTTTATTTACAACTACAGAGGTTCTATAGTAGGTCTGATATCTTTTCAGGCGAAGGAAGTTGTGAGAGGAGTGATTATATCTTGTTTCCATACAGCTTGCCACCGCTCTCTATACGGGTCTAAGGGGAGTGGAGTGATTATTTCTATAACATGCCAAATAGTAACTTGCGTACACGTGGGTGATGCAGCCGATTGTGAATGATAGGCGATTGGTTGCTTACCTCAGTAAGGTATTGCGTCTATAGAGTTTAATAGGTCGAGAGGCTTAGAAACTTGTTACTTTTCTAATAGGTTTTGTTTTTGTGTCAAGTGAATTATATGATTGAAGACCGCACAGAGTTGATGAAAGCTTCTGTTAAAAATGTGGATTTTAGAAGTAATTTTGCCATCCTACAAATCCATGATTGCAGGGGCAGCTACCCCCCTATTCTATCTTTGCGGTAGATGTCAAGAGAGGGAAATATGTTTTTACAGCAGGTGATCCACTAGGTTACTACCACAACGTAGTCCCTGAGCACATCATATTTTTAGATAGATGCCTCTACCATGCTCACTTTCCTCTCTCGTCTGACATTCTTATCTTAGAGCACAACATGCCTATGCACCACGTAAGTAGCCGTACCTTAATTTGCCAACTATGCAAAAGTTCCTACCACGCCTTATTTATTTTCATTTTCTAGGAATACTCTTGAAGTCCTATTTAAAACTACAGAGGTTTATAGTAGGTCTAGTATATTTCCAGGCAAAGGAAGTTGTGAGATGAGTGATTGTATCTTGCTTCCTTCTAGCTTGCTAGTGCTCTCTATGAGATCCTAAGGGGATTGAAGTGATTATTGCTACAACAGTCCAAGTAGCAACTCGTGCACACGTGGTGGCGCACCCAATTGTGGATAATAAGCAATTGGTTGCTTACCTCAGAAAGGTATCGCGCCATAGAGTTTAATAGGTTGAGAGGCTTTAGAAACTTGTCATTTTTCTAATAAGTATTATTTTGTTTCATGTGCATCATATGATTTAGAGACCACACAGAGTTGATGAAAGCTTCTGTTACAAAGGTGGATTTTGGATGTGACTTTGTCATCCTACAAATCCATGATTGTAGTAGCAACAACTTCCTTTGTTATACCCTCGTAGTAGATGTCAAGAGAGAGGAAGAAGTTTTTACAGCTGACAATCTACTAGTTTATTACCACAATGTAGTACATGGGCACATCAGATTTGTAGATATACGCATCCACCATGCTTACTTTTCTCTCACGTCTGACCTTATTCTTTTAGAGCATAGTATGCCTATGCTTACCACATAAGTAACCGTACCTTAATTTGCCAACTATGCATAAATTCCTTCCACACCTTATCATGTATTTTCATTTTGTAGGGAAACTTTAGATGTCCAATAGTAGGTTTTGTATCTTTTCAGGCGAAGGAAATGATGAACGAAGTTATTATATCTTATTTCCTTGAAGTTTGTCACCACTCTCTATGCGGGTCTAAGGGGAGTGGAGTAATCATTTCTACAACAGGCCAAATAACAACTTGTGCACACGTGGTGGCACAGCCAATTGTGGATAATAAGCGATTGGTTGCTTACAAAGGTGGATTTTGGATGTGAATTAGCCATCCTACAAATTCATGATTGCAGTGGCAGAGACTTCCCCTGTTCTACCCTGAGGTAGATGTCAAGAGAGTGGAAGATATTTTTACAGCAGGCAATTCACTAGGTTACTATCACAGCGTAGTACCTGGGCACATCATATTTATAGATAGACGCATCTGTAGATAGCTGCATCTACCATGCTCACTTTCCTCCCGCGTCTGACCTTCTTTTCTTAGAGAATAACGGTTTATGCACCATGTACATAACTGACCTTAATTTGACAACTATGCATAAGTTCCTTCCACACCTACTTATGTATTTTCATTTTTTAGGAAAACTCTTGAGGTCCTACTTACAATTGCAGAGGTTTTATAGTACCTCTAGAGTTTTTCTAGAAAATGAAAATACATAAGAAAGCATGGAAAAAACTTAAGCGTAGTTGGCAAATTAAGGTACAGTTACTTACGTGGTGCATAGGCATGCTGTCCTCTAAGAGAAGAAGGTCAGACAAGAGAGGAAAGCGAGCATGGTGGATGCGTCTATTTACAGATCTGATGTGCCGAGGTATCACACTGTAGTAGTAACCTAGTGAATTATCTGCTGTAAAAACTTCTTCCTTCTCTTGACACTACCGCGAGGGTAGAACAAGGGAAGTCGTTGCCCTTACAATTGTAGGATAGCTAAGTCACATTTAAAATCTACCTTTGTAACAGAAGCTCTCATCCACTCTGTGTGGTCTCTCAATCGTAAGATGCACTTGAAACAAAATAATACTTATTAGAAAAATGACAAGTTTTCAAAGCCTCTCGACCTATAAAACTCTATAGACGCGATACCTTACTGAGGTAAGCAACCAATCACTTATAATCCACAATCGGCTGCGCCACCACGTGTGCAAGAGTTACTACTTGGCCAGTTGCAGTAATAATCACTCAACTCCCCTTAGACCAACATAGGGAGCAGTGTCAAGCTGCAAGGAAATACGATATAATCACTCATCTCCCCACTTCCTTCCCTTAAATAGATACTAGACCTACTATAGAACATCCAAAGTTTCTCTAAATAATTAAAATATATAAGAAGAAGTGGAAGGAACTTATGCATAGTTGGAAAATTAAGGTACGATTATTTATTTTCCGCCGATTCTTTGGTCTTAAGAACACTGGTTTTAAGAATGAGTGATTTCCCTTCCCCGACCCTTACTGCCCAACTGAGAGCGGACAGCTAATGCGTTCCACTTATTGAACTGGGGATATAGCTCAGTTGGTAGAGCTCCGCTCTTGCAATTGGGTCGTTGTGATTAAGGGTTGGACCGGGAAGGACGCACCTATGATGTACCAGTTATCATGCCTTGGCTACCCATCGTTTACCGTGGGCACGATAACTGGTATCGATCCACTTACTTCTATTATGTCAATATTAATCACTACTGTTGGAATTCTAGTTCTTATTTATAGTGATAATTATACACCATTGATCGTGAAATATCGATTGCTTGTTGGTGCATAGGCATGTTGTGCTTTAAGAGAAGAAGGTCAGAAGAGAAAAAAAAGTGAGCGTGGTGGATGCGTCTATCTACAAATCTAACGTTTCTAGGTACTACGTTGTGGTAGTAACCTAGTGGATTGCCTGCGGTAAAAACTTCGTCCCATCTCTTGACATCTATCGCGATGGTAGAACAAGGGAAGTCGCTGCCACTGCAATCATGGATTTGTAGGATGGCTAAGTCACATGCAAAATCCACCTTTGTAATAAAAGCTTTCATCAACTCTGTGTGGTCTCTCAATCGTATGATGCACTTGAAACAAAAAAATACTTATTAAAAAAATAAAAAGTTTTGGAAGCTTCTCAACCTATTAAATTCTAGGCGCGATACCTTACTGAGGTAAGCAACCAATCACTTATTATCCACAATCGGTTGCGCTACCACGTGTGCGCAAGTTGCTACTTGGCCTGTTGCAAAAATAATCACTTCATTTCACTTTGACCCGCATAGAGAGTGGTGGCAAGCTGCGAGGAAACAAGATATAATCACTTCTCTCTCCAATTCCTTTGCCAGAAAAGATAGTACGTAGACCTACTTTAGAACCTCTGTAGTTGTAAATAGGACCTTCAGAGTTTTCTTAGAAAATGAAAATACATAAGAAGGGGTGTGAAGAACTTATGCATAGTTGGCAAATTAAGGTACGATTACTTACGTGGTGCATAGGCATGATGTGCTCTAAGAGAAGATGATCATAAGCGAGGGGAAAGTGAGCATGGTAGATGCGTCTATCTGATGTGCCCAGATACTACGCTATGATAGTAACCTAGTGGATTGCCTGCTGTAAAATTTTACTCCCATCTCTTGACATCTACTGTGAGGGTAGAACACGGAAAGTCGCTGCCACTGCAATCATGGATTCGTAGAATGTCTAGGTCACATCCATAATCCACCTTTGTAATATAAGGTCTTATCAACTTTGTGTGGTCTCTCAATCGTATGATGCACTTGAAACAAAATAATACTTATTAAAAAAAAATGTAAGTTTCTAAAGCCTCTCGACCTATTAAAATCTATAAAGGCAATACCCTACCGTGGTAAGCAACCAATCATTATTATTTACAATCGGCTGCACCACCACGTATGCACAAGTTGCTACTTGGCCTGTTATAGTAATAATCACTCCATTCCTCTTTGACCCACATGGAGAGCAGTTGCAAGCTACAACGAAACAAGATATAATCATCCCTGTCACCACTTCCTTTGCCTGAAAAGATACTAGACCAACTGTAGGACCTCCAGAGTTTTCCTAAAAAATGAAAATACATAAGAAGACGTGGAAGGACTTATGCATAGTTGGCAATTAAGGTACAGTTATTTACGTGGTGCATAGGCATGCCGTGCTCTAAGAGAAGGTAGCGCGAGAGAAAAGTGAGCATGGTGGATGCGTCCATCTACAAATCTGATATGCCCAGGTACTACGCTGAGGTAGTAACCTAGTGGATCGCCTGTTGTAAAAACTTCTTCCCCTCTCTTGACATCTACCGCAAAGGTAGAACAAGGGAAGTTGCTGCCACTACAATCATGAATTTGTAGGATGGCCAAGTCACATCCAAAATGCACCTTTGTAATATAAACTTTCATCAACTATGTGTGGTCTCTCAATCGTATGATGCATTTGAAATAAACATTATTTATTAGAAACATGACAAGTTTCTAAAGCCTCTCGACCTATTAAATTCTAGGCGCGATACCTTACGGAGATAAGCATCCAATGGCTTATTATCTACAATTGGCTACGCTACCACGTGTGTACAAGTTGTTACTTGGCCTGTTGTTGAAATAATCACTCCACTCTACTTAGACCCGCGTAAAGAGCAGTGGCAAGTTGGAAGGAAACAAGATATAATCACTCCTCTCGCCAATTCCTTTGCCTGAAGAGATATTACGTAGACCTACTATAAAACCCCCTATAGTTGTCAATAGTACCTCAAGAGTTTTTTTTCTAGAGAATGAAAATACATAAGAAGGTGTGGAAGGAACTTATGCATAGTCGTAAAATTAAGGTATGATTACTTACATGGTGCATAGGCGTGTCGTTCTCTAGAAGAAGGTCAGACGTGATAGGAAAGTGTGCATGGTAGATGTGTCTATCTACAAATATGATATGCCCAGATACTACGTTGTTGTGGTAACCTAGTAAAATTGCCTACTGTAAAAATATCTTCCCCTTTCTTGACATCTACCGCAACGATGGAACAGGGGAAGTCTTTGCCACTGCAATCATGAATTTGTAGAATGACTAAGTCAAATCCAAAATTAACCTTTGTAACAGAAGCTCTGATCCGCTATGTGTGGTTTCTCAATCGTATGATGCACTTAAAACGAAACAATACTTATTAGAAAAAGGACAAGTTTCTAAACCCTCTCGACCTATTAAACTCTATAGACGTGATACCTTATTGAGGTAAGCAACCAATCACTTAGTATCCATAATCGGCTATGTGCCACCAGGTGTGCACAAGTTGCTACTTGACCTGTTGTAAAAATAATCACTCCACTTCCTTTAGACCCGCATAAAGAGCGGTGACAAGCTACAACGAAACAAGATATAATCACTTCTCTCACTATTTTCTTCGCCAGAAAAAATTACTAGACCTGCTATGGGACCTCTATAGTTTTCTTAAAAAATGAAAATACATATGAAGTCGTGGAAGGAACTTATGCGTCATTGGCAAATTAAGGTACGATTACTTGGTGCATAGGCATACTGTGCTCTAAGAAAAGAAGGTCAGACGCGAGATGAAAGTGAGCATGGTAGATGTGTCTATCTACAAATTTGATAAGCCTAGGTACTATGCTGTGGTGGTAACCTAGGGGAAGTCTCTGCCACTGCAATTAGGATGTCTAAGTGACATCCAAAATTCACCTTTGTAACAGAAGCTTTCATCAACTCTGTGTGGTCTCTCAATCGTATGATACACTTGAAACAAATACTACTTATTAAAAAAATGACAAGTTTTTAAAGCCTCTCGACCTATTTAATTCTGAGCGCGATAGCTTATTGAGGTAAGCAACCAATCGCTTATTATCCATAATCGGCTGCGCTACCACATGTGTGAAAGTTGCTACTTGGCCTGTTGTAGAAATAATCACTCCACCCCTTTAGACCCGCATAGAGAGCGATGACAAGCTACAAAGAAACAAGATATAATTACTCCTCTCACCAATTCCTTTGCCTGAAGAGATAGTACTTAGACCTACTATGGATCCTCTGTTGTTGTAAATAGGACCTCTAGAGTTTTTCTAGAAAATGAAAATACATAAGAAGGTGTGGAAGGAACTTATGCATAGTGTCAAATAAGGTCAGTTATGTACATGGTGCATAAACCGTTATTCTCTAAGAAAAGAAGGTCATACGCGGGAGGAAAGTGAGCATGGTAGATGCGTCTATCTACAAATATGATGTGCCCAGGTACTATGCTGTGGTAGTAACCTAGTGGTTGCCTGTTGTAAAAACATCTTCCACTCTCTTGACATCTACTGCAAGGGTAGAACATGGGAAGTCGCTTCCACTGCAATCATGAATTCATAAGATGGCTTAGTCACATCCAAAATCCACCTTTGTAACAGAAGCTCTCATCCGCTCTTTGTGGTCTCTCAATCGTATGATGCACTTGAACAAAACAATACTTATTAGAAAAATGACAAGTTTCTCAAGTCTCTCGACCTATTTAACTCTATAGACGTGATACTTACTGAGGTAAGTAACCAATTGTTTATTATCCACAATCGGCTGTGACACCTTGTGTGCACAAGTTGCTACTTGGACTATTGTAAAAGTAATCACTCAACTTCTCTTAGACCCGCATAGAGAGCGGTTGCAAGCTACCAGGAAACAAGATATAATCCATCCTCTAATTATTTCCTTCGCCTTAAAAGATACTATTCCCATTATAGGACCTCTAGAGTTTTCCTAGAAAATGAAAATACATATGAAGTCATGGATGGAACTTATGCATAGTTGGCAAATTGAGGTACACTTTCCTCTCGCGTCTGACCTTTTTCTCTTAGACCACAGTATGCCTATGCACCACGTAAGCAATCGTACCTTAATTTGCCAACTGTGCATAAGTTCTTTCCACGAATTCATATGTAATTTCATTTTCTAGGAAAAATTTGGAGGTCCTATAGTAGATCCAGTATCTTTTCAGGCAAAGAAAATAGTGAGAGGAGTGATTATATTTTTTTTCCTTGTAGCTTGTCACCATTCTCTATGCGGGTCTAAGGGGAATGGAGTGATTATCTCTACAACAGGCCAAGTAGCAACTGTTGCACACGTGGTGGCACAAAGCCGATTATGGATACTAAGCGATTGGTTCTTACCTCAGTAAGGTATTACGTCTATAGAGTTTAATAGGTCGAGAGGCTTTAGAAACTTGTCATTTTTCTAATAAGTATTGTTTTGTTTTAAATGCATCATACGATTGAGAGACCACATAGAGTGGATGAGAGTTTCAGTTACAAAGGTGGATTTTAGACGTGACTTAGCCCTCCTACAAATTCATGATTGCAGTGGCAGCGACTTCCCTTATTCTATCCTTGTGGTAAATGTCAAGAGTGGGGAAGATGTTTTTACAGCAGAGAATCCACTAGGTTACTACAACAGCGTAGTACCTGGGCACATCATATTTGTAGATAGACGCATCTACCATGCTCACTTTCCTAATGCGTCTGACCTTCTTCTCTTTGAGAACAACACGCCATGTACCATGTAAGTAGTTGTACCTTAATTTGACAACTATGCATAAGTTTAATTCACACCTTCTTATGTATTTTCATTTTTTAGAAAACTCTGGAGGTCTTATTTACAACTACAAAGGTTTTATAGTAGGTCTACGTACTATCTCTTTAGGCAAATGAATTGGTGAGAGGAGTGATTATATCTCGTTTCTTTGCAGCTTGCCATCGCTCTTTATGTGGGTCTAAGGGGAGTGGAGTGATTAGTTTTATAATAGGCCACGTAGCAACTTGTGCACACGTGGTAGCGTAGCCGATTGTGGATAATAAGTGATTGGTTGCTTACCTCAGTAAGGTATTGTGCCTAGAATTTAATAGGTCGAGAGGCTTTAGAAACTTGTCATTTTCTATTAGGTAGTGTTTGTTTCGAGTGCATCATACGATTGAGAGAGCAGATGAGAGCTTCTGTTACAAAGGTGGATTTTGGATGTGACTTAGCCATCTTATGAATTCATGATTGCAGTGGCAGCGACTTCCCCTGTTCTACCCTTGCGGTAGATGTCAAAAGAGTTTAAGATGTTTTTACAGCAGACAATTCACTAGGTTAGTACCACAATGTAGTACCTGGGCACATTAGATTTGTAGATGGATGCATCCACCATGTTCACTTTTATCTCGCGTCTGACCTTCTCTTAGAGCACGGCATGCCTATGTACCACGTAAATAAATGTACCTTAAATTGCCAGTTATGCATAAGTCCTTCGACGCCTTCCTATGTATTTTTATTTTCTAGGAAAACTCTGTAGGTCCTACAGTAGGTCTAATATCTTTTCAGGCGAAGGAAGTGGTGACAGGAGTTATTAGATCTTGTTTCCTTGTCGCTTGCAACTGCTCTCTATGCGGGTCTAAGAGGAGTGGAGTGATTATTTCTACAACAGGCCAAGTAGCAACTTGTGCACACGATGTGGTGCAGCCGATTGTTAATTAATAAGTGATTGTTTGCTTACCTCAGTAAGGTATCGCCTCTATAGAGTTTAATAGGTCAAAAGGCTTTAGAAACTTGTCATTTTTTTAAAAATTATTGTTTTGTTTCAAGTGCATCATACGATTGAGAGACCACACAGAGTTGGTAAGAGCTTCTTTTATAAAGGTGGATTGCGGATGTGACTTAGACATTCTGCGAATCCATGATTGCAGTGATAGGGACTTTCGTTGTTCTACCCTCACGGTAGATGTTAAGAGATGGGAAAAAGTTTTTACAGAAGGAAATCTACTAGGTTACTACCATAGCGTAGTACCTGAGCACATTAGATAGACACATCTACCATGCTCATTTTCCTCTAGCGTATGACCTTCTTCTCTTGGAGCATAACATGCCTATGCATTACGTAAGTAACGTACCTTAATTTGCCAACTATGCACAAGTTCCTCCCGTGCCTTTTTATGTATTTTCATTTTTTAGAAAAACTCTGGAGGTCCTATTTACAACTACCGAGGTTCTAAAGTAGATCTACGTACTATCTTTTCAGGCAAAAGAATTGGAGAGAGGAGTGATTATATCTTGTTTCCTTGCAGCTTGCCACCGCTCTGTATGCAGGTCAAAGTGAGGTAAGCAACCAATCGTTTATTATCCACAATCGGCTACGCCACCATGTGTACACAAGTTGTTACTTGGCCTGTTGTAGAAATGATTACTCCACTCCCCTTAGACCCGCATAGAGTGTGGTGACAAACTGCAAGGAAACAAGATATAGTAACTTCTCTCACCACTTCCCTCGCCTGAAAAGATACAAAACCTACTATTGGACATCCAAAGTTTCCCTACAAAACGAAAATACATAATAAGGCATGGAAGGAATTTATGCATAGTTGGCAAATTAAGGTACGGTTACTTATGTAGTGCATAGACATGCTATGCTCTAAGAGAATAAGGTCAGACGCGAGAGGAAAGTTAGCATGGTGAATGTGTATATCTACAAATCTAATGTGCCCAGGTACTATGTTGTGGTAATAACTTAGTAGATTGCCAGCTGTAGAAACTTCTTTCCCTCTCTTGACATCTACCGCGAGTGTAGAACAAGGGAAGTCGTTGCTACTAAAATCATGGATTTGTAGAATGATTGAGTCACATCCAAAATTCACCTTTGTAACAGAAGCTCTCATCAACTCTATGTGGTCTCTAAATCATATGATGCACATGAAACAAAACAATACTTATTAGAAAAATGACAAGTTTTTAAAGCCTCTCAACCTATTAAACTCTATGGTGCGATACCTTTTCGAGGTAAGCAACCAATTACTTACTATCCACAATTCGCTGCGCCACCACATGTGCACTAGTTACTTGGCCTGTTGTAGAAATAATCACTTCAATCCCCTTAGGATCGCATAGAGAGCACTGGCAAGCTAGAAGGAAGCAAGATACAATCACTCCTCTCACTACTTCCTTTGCCTGAAAATATACTAGACCTACTTTAAAAGCTCTGTAGTTTCAAATAGGACTTCAAGAGTATTCCTAGAAAATAAAAATAAATAAGAAGGTGTGAAAGGAACTTTTGCGTAGTTCGCAAATTAAGGTACGATTACTTACGTGGTGCATAGGCATGCTGTGCTATAAGATAAGAACGTTAGACGCGAGAGGAAAGTGAGCATGTTTGAGGTGTCTATCTAAAAATATGATGTGTCCAGGTACTACGTTGTGGTAGTAACCTAGTGGATTGCCAACTGTAAAAACATATTTCCCTATCTTGACATCTACTGCAAATGTAGATCAGGGGAGGTAGCTGCCGCTGCAATCATGGATTTGAAGGATGGCTAAATTACTTCTAAAATCCACATTTTTAACATAAGTTTTCATCAAATTTGTGCAGTCTTTAATCATATAATGCACTTGAAAAAAACACAAAACTTATTAGAAAAATGACAAAGTTTTTAAGCCTCTCGACCTATTAAACTCTATAGACGCAATACCTTACTGAGGTAAGCAACCAATCGCCTTTCATTCACAATCGGCTGCGTCACCACGTGTGCGCAAGTTGCATTGGGCCTGTTTTAGAAATAATCACTCCACTCCCCTTAGACCCGTATAGAGAGCGGTGGCAAGCTGTATGGAAATAAGATATAATCACTCCTCTCACCACTTCCTTCGCCTGAAAAGATACAGACCTACTATAGAACCTCTGTAGTTGTAAATAGAACCTGGGCACGTTAGATTTGTAGATAGACGCATCCACCATGCTCACTTTTTTTCGCGTCTGACCTTCTTCTCTTAGAACACGGTATGCCTATGCACCATGTAAATAACTGTACCTTAATTTGCCAACTATGCCTAAGTTCCTCCCACTTCTTCTTATATATTTTAATTATTTAGAGAAACTCTGGATGTTCTATAGTAGGTCTAGTATCTATTTAAGCGAAGGAAGTGGGGAGATGAGTGATTATATCTTGTTTCCTTACAGCTTGACACCGACCCCCTATGCTGGTCTAAGGGGAGTTGAGTGATTATTACTGCCACTGGCCAGGTAGCAACTCTTGCACAAGTGGTGGCTCAGCCGATTGTGGATTATAAGTGATTGGTTGCTTACCTCAGTAAGGTATCGCATTTATAGAGTGTCAAAGGGTTTAGAAACTTGTCATTTTTCTAATATGTATTGTTTTGTTTCAAGTACATCGTACGCTTGAGAGACCACACGAAGCGGATGAGAGCTTCTGTTAAAAAGGTGAATTTTGAATGTGACTTAGTTATGCTATTGCTGGGGCAGCGACTTCCCTTGTTCCACCCTCGCGGTAGTGTCAAGAGAGAGGAAGGAGTTTTTACAACAGACAATTTACTAGATTACTACCACAGTGTAGTACCTGGGCATATCAGATTTGTAAATAGACACATCCACAATACTCACTTTCTTCTCGTGTCTGACCTTCTTCTATTAGAAGACAGTACGCATATGCACCACGTAACTAACTGTACCTTAATTATCCAATTATGCATAAGTTTCTTCCATGCCTTCCTATGTATTTTCATTTTCTAGAGAAACTCTGGAGGTACTATAAAACCTCTGTAGTTGTAAGTAGAACCTCAAGAGTTTCTCTAGAAAATGAAAATACATAAGTAGGCACGGAGGGAACTTAGGCATAGTTGTCAAATTAAGGTCAGCTATTTACATGGTGCATAGACAGTTATTCTCTAAGAGAAGAAGGTCAGACGTGAGAGGAAAGTGAGGTAGATGCGTCTATCTATAAATATGATGTGCCCAGGTATTACGCTATGATAGTAACCTAGTGGATTGCCTGCTGTAAAAATATCTTCCACTCTCTTGACATCTACCGCAGGGTAGAACATGGGAAGTCCCTGCCACTGCAATCATAAATTTGTAGGACGGCTAATTCACATCCAAAATCCACCTTTGTAATAGAAGGTCTCATACGTTCTGTGTGGTCTCTCAATCGTATGATGCACTTGAAACAAAACAATACATATTAGAAAAATGACAAGCTTCTAAAACCTCTCGACCTATTAAACTCTATAGACGTGATACCTTATTGAGGTAAACAACCAATCGCTTATTACTTTTTCATGTGAGGACTCTCAGTATAAAATGAGGACTCTTTGATTAAGAAAATGATGATGGTGGGTCCAACTTGGCAAAGCTCTGGGCCCAGTTCTGTCCGGTGCGTGCTCACGGAACAGTGATTTGACATAAAAATCATCAACTTTAACTTGAGCCTCTGGCATGGCCCACTTCTACATATCGGGCCTCAGTTCCTTTCTTTAGGAGGGCCCATGTTCAGGGAGCTGCATTAACAATCCACTTGCCGCATCTGCTCAACTTCATGCGTGAGCTAACTTATCGGTTTCGTTGGTGAACGGAGGTGAAAGCGGATAAAGCTGATACGTATCGAATAATAAGGAAAGATAAAATAATAGCAAGAAGGAGAAAAAACAAAGGCCAACAGATTAAGAGGATAATCGAGAGCTTAGCGTTCGTCGTGAAGGAGGCTCGCACATACATGACAAGCTCAAGTTGATCTAAGAGTTGAAGTAAATGTCAGACGACCGCTGAGCATGCAAGGCACTCCGGCTCCGGCAAATGTCAAACGGCCTCAACTTCCTACTGAAATTAAAAGCAGTTTAGACATTTTCAGCACATGAAAACTAGAACAAGCACAATACATTGAACAAGAATAATGGAAGTAATGCAAACGAGTTTCACTATTTTGTTGAGGTGCACGTGTGAGCCGGGTTAGGCGCACATAGAAATAAACATAAACGTAAAGGCCAAAGGTTTATTGAATTAAGCTCTTAGGTCCAATTCGATTGATCCCATATGTGGATTTTCACAATGAACACTACTTTCATAATATGGTGTCAGGGTCTATAATTGAAAAATCTGAATCCGTTTTATTTGATCTTGGAAGAACAGAGATTTTAACGGAACAAACTTACCACTATCTTAATGAATGAAGTAAAACTCGCAAAACCAGTTATCTCTAAATGTTATGCAACATCTACCCATGTTTCACCACACGAGTCGGCAATCCAAACATCTATCACACCTAACTTATGTTTCTCTTTTTTCACTTTTCTTAAATGTTAAACCGGATATGTTGCCATACCATAGACAATTTTTTAGGAAAAAATTTGGCTGCTACCCGGGTTAAAAGAATCTTCCTCCTACCCCTCATGTAACGACAATTGATGGTTGCTAAATGTTTTTAATGACTTTTATTTAGTGATGCTAAAAAAATACTGTTAAGAGTTGTCGCTGAAAGTGTTAACATAAAAGTTTTAGCGGGTATTAATTGTCACTATATATGGGGTTGGAGGAAGATTCCTACAACAGAGATAGCAGCCAAAATTTGTTCATTTTTTATCCCCCCCCCCCCCCCCCCCCCCCCCCCCCCAATAGGGTTTTCTGTTCTTTCGCTATTTTTTCTCTTTGTCATGCCTCAACAACATCAACCTCCACCACCAGAACAAGGGCAAGCCACCTCATCTTCTCCGTAACCTCCCTCTTTGCCTGAACCGTACATCATCATGACAACGGCACTACCATTACTTCCACCGCCAATGCCACCTAGAACCAGTAGCAGAGCTAGAAATGTTGAGCGGGATGGGTACTTGATATTTTTTAATTATTTTTTTATGATTCAGTAATAAAAATATTCCTATAGTCATGCCCTGATATGTTTGTCCATATTTTTTTCGTAAACAAAAGTTAAATCTCATGGAATTATGTCAATTATCTAAATTACTGGAATAATGGAATTCAATGTTGGTTCTGTCAAGTTGGCTCAAATTGAAGCTCAACAGAAAATTTGGGCTATTATAGGCCCAATTGCTATTACTATTAATCATGGAGACTATAAGTTCCAAATTCTGAAATTGAAATCCCCCAATTCCCAATTCCCATTTCCCAATTCCTAACATCTGAAATTAGAAGTTATTAATCTCATAATTCCGAATTGAAACAAAAGGTTACTCATTACTAACAAGAGTTAAAAGAATTTAACTACGTAAGCATCAAACAAATCTTATTGCGAAAATCGTTGTCGTGACCTTCGGATGTTCAAAAAAAAACCACAAGAGTCCATCGTGAAATTACCGTCGGCCAACAAGCAGCATTTCAAGTTGATTCAGGTCAGCACATCTCAAAAACAAAATAGAAAAACCTGTTCCGTTATAATACCAATCAACGGAAGCAATTTTTACCCTAAAGCCACTAGATGATTAGCTCGACTAATTGAATCTTACGCCAGATATGAACCGGCCGGAGGAGGGGAGGAGAAAACAGGTAAGAGCAGAGGTGGAGAATGGGGTGTAGCATCTAAAGCTCAGAGGCGGTGTGCGTTGTGACCTTGTAAAGTGTAAACTGTGTAGTTCAATATGTTGATTTTTATGTCTTTATTTATTTGGAGTTCAAACTTTGCTTCTCTTGTGTTTATTTGTATAAGTTTAGCTTTTAAAATGACTAAAAAGACATTTCTTTTACCTGTTCCTAAAATTGTTAGTTACTTGAAAATATAAAATAACAAAAAACCATCTTCTTTAAATATTTTTAGGTGGACGCTTTTATCATTATGGGTTAAATATATCATATGAAAATTATTTGGAGGAACAAGTGGGCACTGGATCACAGGTGCCACCCACTAGCTTCGCCACTGCTTGAAACTACCACCAGCCAAAATGCCATGGTGTCCAGCACCATGTAGCCACCACTCGAGTCCGCCATTGTCCTGCCGCCCTTCCGCTTTCCCTGCATATTCCCTCTCTCTTCAAAATTTCACCAAACTAAACACTTTGTGCCCCCTCCACCCTTAATCTCCATCACCATCACCGCGAACTCCACTGTCATCTGGCTATCTGCTACCATGCTAAGCCACCGTGGATGTTGAGAGAGAGAGAGAGAGAGAGAGAGAGAGAGAGAGAAGGGACACCAAAGTTCAATCAAAACCAAAAAAATGACTTAAAAAGAGTTAAAAATTTCCAAAGCTACTGATAATCGCCATAAGAAGTTGCTTATGCATAGCTAAACATCTAATTTTCCCTTTGAAGTAACCATGATTATTGTGCTAAAGCGCTATTTGGATTGGATTGGCAAGGAAATCAAACACAATTCAAAGCAACTCAATTAAGAGCTGGCACCAAATTTCAAAGTATAAAGACTGCAAACAAAGGAAGAAGTGTACACAAACCCCTTTTTAGCCAAAAACAAACCCTAAAAGTAGTTCACGCACACCAAAAAACATGGTTTAAAGAAAAGATGTTGCTGCTCGACAAAGAGAGGAGAAAGGCCTTCTAAATCAAAGTCCTCAACCTAACACAAAGATCAGCAAAGTGCAGCAAACAGAGCTAAAACACCTGCCGCATTGCCAGTGCATCGTCTATGAAGTAATTCTACCTTACATCTCATTTTCTTGGACTAGGATGACAAATACAACATATAAGACAAATACAGAGCACTCCCAGTGCAGTCAGTTTCGTCCCTCTTCTCTTCCCCAGGTGGATGAAATATATGAATGATGAAGAAAGAAGGAAAAAACACACTGCATAAGAAACAATATGATGAAATCTTGCTATCGTTTATCTTTTCTATCATTTCTGCCTCTTTTCCTAAACTCTCGTCTCTCGGCCGAGTACTGTTTTTTGATCAATAAATTGTGCATTGCTGTTTTCACAGCTTCGGCAGCTGCTGAGAATACCTCTTCTTCGACGGACAAATTTCCCTGCAACTTCAGAAGCAGCTGCTCCCCCCCAGGAATCTCCTTATCTGCTACTATGATTGGCTCAGGCTCAGTTGATTCTGCAGCGTTTTGGCTGAAACCAGAGATAACCTTCACTCGAGCCAAAGATGCAGAACCAGAACTCTGTGAGCTGGAGACACCCATGACCATCCATAACAGACCTGATGAAAAGGTAGTTCCTAAGCTTGTTGGAATAAAGGATTCTCCGGTGATAGAAACCACCTGTAAGAAACAAACGTGAAGAAAATATATATAGTGAAAAAAAAAAACACAAGGCAATAGAAAGGTTTAAGCTGTTTCTAAAAGTACCACAGAGCGATGCAATTTAATTAAAATTGTACACCAAAATTCTTTTGAAAGGCAATGACTAACTTTTTCTTAGAATAACTGTTGAAATTCGTCCCAACATGATCAAAGTATTGCTCAGAAAAATAAGCTAGAGGAGCAGTGTGAGAAATTGTTATGCGAACTTGAGTTTTATCAAGCCAGTTCACAGAGCATTCCGTTTGATTGACAAGGTACTTACTCTGGCAACAGAAAGGGTTTTGGCAGAAAAGTTGCAAGCCAAAAGCATTATTCCTCGAAAGCTACAATAAGAAGAAAGAGATTCTCTCAAAAGCTTGAGGAGATGAATCCACAAAACCATTAAGAAAGCAAAATAATTGTCTGAGGGCCATCAAAAGACCTGCCTTTGAATTGCCACGGCAACTAACGAACCATCAGGAGTGGTACACAATCCAGTGACAATAGTATTGCTCGCTTCTTTTCTTCCATTAGACTGTGCAATTCCTGCCTTCATGAAACCAGAGAAAATTGACACAGAAACGGTTGGCAATTGGCAGAAATCAACTAGGGCGTGACTGGAAGTAAAAGAGTTTAAACTCCAAGGCCAGTATAAAAATAACTAAAGACGCAAAATCTTTCATAACGCTTCCCCCCCAGCTCACCAAAATGCAAATGAAATCGTTTTACACCACCTCTAAGATATAGGTATGATGACAAATCTTCGTACCACATATGATGCATTAGAAGGGTGCCTCATAATGTAAATCAGAAAGAGTGGAAAGCGGAAATACCATAACATCAAAAATTATTTAAACAACTTTGCTACCTCTGTTCCAACTTCACAGGTATGAAGAAGAGATCCGGAGGTAAAATCCCACAAGCGAACCTGTCAAAGATAAAAATAAGTTCTAGGTTTTTTGCACGCTATGTTGTGTTCCAAAATTCATGTATGAATCATTTCAGGAGTTAAAACTGCTTTCGACTCATTCCCCTGGCACCAAGTATTAATTGCATGCAAGGTAATTTTTTAACTTAAGAGTTGCTCAAATTACAGTCCATTATAATAGAGGTTTTCCATCTAGTAGGATAAAACATGAGGCCATGGAGTACACTATGCAAATTCAAACGTCCTTTATAATTACTCACCGTTGAATCACCACTTCCAGAGACTAGTAACCCAAGTGGATAATCCTGGCAGCACATGAAGGTAAGGCAAGACACAAACCTGCCAACAAGTTAATGTCAAGTGATAGCCAATAGTAAAAGACCGAATCAGGTCTAAATTGATATTCATAGTTGAAAGTCAATGTCAATATATACATTTCATGTAATAGCCAGTAGCAAAAGACTGAATCAGGTCTACATTGATACTTAAAGTCCAATTGATATGCCAAGAACTATGCCTTGCCAGTTACGACAAAAAGCCAAGTCCTCATCTGCTGAAACTCTATTTTCCTCTTTCGTGAGATGGAAAGATGATAAACATCAGGTGACAAACTCACTTACTCTGTATGAGCCAAGCAAAAACTTTGTATCTCATGGGCTCCATCTAATGGCTTCTTGGGAAAGGCAGTAACCTGTCATCGGATAAGGAATAAATATCGTCAAGAATATACTTCTAGCTAATATGCTGGTTATATGCTTGTTTTAATGGATAGGGAAGTTATATTACACGTATTTTGAAATCCCGATCAGCACTCACAATGTACTGTCCGTCTGGTGAAAATTCCTGCAGGGCAATGTTTTTGTTTGAAATCCAAGTCATGAGACGTTCTAAGCATAGTTGCTTAAGAAACTAAGATGCAAAAGGCTTCTGGAGCTTGAGCGCAAGGCAACGGCACACACTTCATCAAAACGTGCAAACTGTATCCAGTGTACCCAAATTTCTATTGCATCAAAATCAGGCGCTTACCATGCAGCGCCCTAAACAATTATGTTTCAAGAGATTTCCAGCAGACAAAATCTAAGAATCTGATGATAACTGAGTAGGGGTAAGAAAAGAAGTCAACCCTACATCTAAACTGTGTGCATTTGTGCCGCGTGCGTGTAGGTGCGAGATAGAGTGTGTGTGTGTGTGTTGTGTGACTGTGTCACTCTTTGATTTGGTCAACCTGAGTTGAAATCAAGCTTCTTTGAAATAAATGCCCTTTTCATAAAGTAGAGCATTACTACGATCGCAGCCCTGCTTTAAACAATGGCATAACTAGCAGCCAGACCTTGGTGCTGCTGTACTGAATGGTACGAAATGTTGGATAGCTGGAGTGGAAGCAAGGGACTCATGTAACTAACCAACTAAGTGAGAGAAAAGCCAGTTTGAGCATAATTGGTTTAACAGTTTGGGCTTTTAGATAGGCAAAGGAATTCAAGGTTTTATATTCACGAATTCTTTGAGGGACTTTCTGACATTTTTACCATTTCTATTGACAAGTGATCAGACCAATTCTAATACATGACATACCAGGCTAGTAATGATGCTACAATAGTGAGCAAGAAGTGGTTCGGCCTTCTTACAGACTAAAGCTTGGTTTTCATGAATACCATCCAGCTCCACCACCCAAACAATTCCAAATTTGTCAGCAAAACAAACAAACCGACCACCATTGCTAATGGCAACTGCACTCACTCTCTTCTCAGATGACCTGTTACATTAAAACAATCGAGTAATTCCAATCGGAACAAGTGATGAATCATTCATTTTTTGAGGCTGGGACATAGTTACACTGTTGAATACGATTAAAATGTAATTCTAATTCAGGAGCAAAGACTGGATTAAGAACATCGTGTACTGGGTAGGTTTATAAAAGCACTGGTCAACAGAAGATTTCATACATAAACCCTATGATTGGCAAGACATATATATATCGACTGCGTTCCAATTTACTAAGAAAGAACTTCATTGACTGAAGCTTATCATGTATAGCTTCAGCTATATATACCAGAAGTTTACTATATAGGTTTAGCACATCTTATAGCTTTCAAGTATCGGACATATTGCCCTTACATTGAATCTGTCTACCCTATTTTTATTCTCATGTACGATCGCTGGAACCTCGTGCAGTGCTGCTGCTACTGGATTATAGTTTACTATAAATTCAAAAAAAAGGAAAAGAAAAAACAACAGAGCATCTTATACAACTTTGTACAATGATAAAGCCGATACCTTCGTTGACCCACATTTACGCTTTGAGCTACCAATTCAACTATACCGATCATAATTATGCTGAAACTATATACTTCCCAAAGAAGCCCTAAAACTAGAAGGCGTATCTGATATATCATCAACACGATCCATCCATCTATTTCAAAGATATTTGTCCCCTTTAACTTTGATTCCTAGAACAGAAATCAAACACGTAAATATTGACTTCGGTCGTGGTCTCTACCCTAGTTTGACTTTTCAAACAATACTCATCCCTCCTGTAGTTACTATATGTTCAACAACATTAAGTCAAGTGACACAAATTATGCAAGGGAGAAGGCGTAAAACTTGAAGGGTTGAGGACTTGAACTTACACGGAGTATAAGCAACGCCACGAGTCGGTGGACCAAATCTTGACTAGCTTGTCGTCACCAGCAGACACAAAGAGCTTCCCGTTTGCACCGAAACGAATCGCCCTTATTGAATCTTTATGAAGCGGCTCAGTGGATTCGTCCACCAATGAAACCGAACAACCTTCTCTGTTTTGAAACAAATGATAATCAACACACATAAATACACTAAAGCTACAGTCGACTCAAATGAATTGCATTTTATTCTGCTTACTGGAGATTGAAAACGCGAAGGTCGGAGCCGACGGCAACGGTGACGTAGTGTTGGGCGGGATGGACGGAAATTAGGGCCGGTGCCACCTCGGCTTCTCTGCCCTGTTCGTTCTCGTCCTCCATTGTTTTACTGCAATTAGGGTTTTGGTGGTTTGATTAGGTTTTCGGAGGTTTTGCGTCGTTCACCTTTTGGGCTTTAGAAAATATAGGCTCGGGTCGAGTCCATTAAGAGAGCCCAACTACAAATATTAAGAGAGCCCACTACGGGCCCATTGTAATGGATATTCTTGTATTTTCGTGGTGCCCTGACAATAATTAGCAGCCTTTTATCTGGCTTATGCAAAGTACAATTTCTTCTTGTTGCGACAAATCAAACTGCTAAAGATCACATTCTACTCTAAAGGGATAACCTTTGCTACATGATGGTGTCACTGATTACGTGGATATTCAGTCGGTCTTACTTATATGAGTTGTTTCAATTTATTATTTAGTATTAAGACGATGTTGAGAATTATACAAAGTCATCTGCATATTTCAAATGCAACTCTTGATCTACATTGTGCTATATTATTGCAACGAGTGTGCACTTACCAACTCTCTAGTAATATTGCCTTCCATATGCCCGGCTTTCTTAAAAGTGGACTTGCTTACAAACATTCGTTGCCCAACAAAAGAAAAAAGGACATGGTTAAAGATTACTGGCTGAAAAAGGAACAACTATAACTAATAAATGGCACCTAAATGAATTTTAACAGTGAAAGATTGTCGGTATAAATTTGAACAACGACGACAAAACACTTTTTTGCAACAGTACATTAGGAGTGTGTTTGGATGAGATAATTGAACTGGAGATTTCATTTTCATAGAGAATTTTGAAATACATTGTATAAAATCCCTCGTTTGGATACGGATTTACCAAATTTTAGGAGGAAATTTGGTGCGCTAAAATCCCCTCTAGAAATAATTAGTCCAGATTAGATATTTGTCAAATCCCTTCTATAAAAAAGAGTCTCAATTACTTTAGTTAACTTCTTCCATAAAAAAAAGAAGATGCTCTCTGTCATTAGTTTGTATCTATATACTATTAAATTATTTAGTTTTAAATTTTCAAATATAAATCTACCTATAAAATACTCAATCTACAAAATCGCCCAAACACAATATTTGTAGTTCCATTAATTTATAAATCAACGAATTTCAAAATGAATGGATTTTGAAATATAAACCAATTTAAAATTCTTCGTCCAAACACACTCTAAGCGCAGCGCGCGGTTCTAGCAAAAGATTCTTATACCAAGACAAGGAGGTAAGAACAAAGGAATGATTTCCAGGATAATACATAATAATGCATTTACCTGTCAATTCCACACTTTTTCAAAAGGGGGGAGATGACGGACGTAAAAAGTGTCCCTCCCAAACTTCAACAGAAAGCAATATAGTTTACTACAAGCAAAACAAGGAAGCTGCAATAAGCTGCTTCCTTCTGTTTAGCGCAGAAAGAGAGCAACAAAAGCAGATCACCATAGAAAGATTTAGACCTTATATTCTAAGTTGTGTACAGCCAACAATAGTTCCCCGGCACTTTGTCATGGGAGCCACCGGACGCCAAATTAGTCTCTCACTCCCAAGCGTCAACACATCAACATCAGACAGACTCTCGATGGCCCAGTTCCGATCAGGCCCTATTATCACCCCTCCGATGAGATATATATCATCTCCCAAGCCTATCATGGCGAACCCGATTCTTTTGCGAAACTTTTCGCTTAGCGAAACCACCACCTTCCACGCTCCTCTCTCCTGCTTGTACATGGAGCCATGACCCATCACATACAGAGCCCCCTGAACCACTGCCATTGGACCCTGGAGCCAACCGTAGTCATGAACTGTCCAACACTGCGTAAGACTATCCAGGACCTGCACGGTAGACAATCCCTTGTGCAGTACATGTACCTTGCCCCCTATAACCACTCCCGAGCATGCAGAATTGTGAGTAAGGTGGAGATCAGGAATTGGGTCCCATACATTTTTCTCAGGATCATAGATCTCTGCTTGAGAGATCGATTTCCTGCAGCTGGTGAAACCACCTGCGACAACTATCTTCCCACCTGTTAGACAGCATGCAAACATGGCACGAGGAACAATCATAGATGCACGCTGGGCCCACTGCCCGGTGAGGAAGTCAAATGACCAGACCTCGTTAGTTGCAAAACTTCCATCTTGATCACCAGTTGACGGGTCAACAGCATCGCTGCCACCACCCAGCACGAACAGCTTTCCTGCTGTAGAGACGACACCAAAGTGGGCAAGATTTCTCACTTTCGAAGGGAGAACGGGAAGGATGCTCCAAAGGTTTCTCACAGGATCATACAGCTGCCATTTATTCTCGGGCTCAAAGGCGCACACGCATAAAAAGTCCTCTGACAAACCGACCTCTTGGCGAGCTTTGAATAATTCAGCACTGTAAATGGCCGCTCGCCACGAACGAGAAACACGTTCCAACAGAGGATGAAGGTATAAGGGAACCCGTGCAAGGCACCTGAGTGCAACAGCATCAGGGAGACCTTCAATAAGTCCAGACATTGTGGGTTTCTACTGCATCTGTTTCGGTGAACAATAAAGGTAGTTTGTTGCTTGGAGCGAAAACAGTGCTGGGATCCAAAATCTGAAACATTAGAAAAACCACACAAGTTACAAAATGAAACATGTGCAGCGAAGCATTCCAAAACTTAGTTTCAGACAAAACTTAGTCGGGTAAGAGGGAAACAACATATTTGTAGAACACATATCTATCCTCTCTAGACAAATACCAGCCCAAAGAGCCATGGCAGTGATCATAACATACAATAAAATCTGTTTTCCCGATTAAATCGTCTCTTTGTCTGGTGCTGCTTCTTTATCTTAGGAATCAAATCCATCTAGACCCAAAAATACAGCAGTTGTACCATAAGCCATCACATATAAATCCTCATAAAATCCTATACATCAAACCATGGTTATCAACACTGGACTGGAGTGGCGGGTCGAAACAGTTCAACCCTGAACCGACAAGTTAACTGGTACGGTTAAAGTACTGGAACGGACAAGCAAATCAAACGAACCGTCACGGACTGAGTAGCCTGGATAAAAACTTCATCAAACCAGGCGGTAGGACCGGTTAAACCCAAAAAGTCCAATCGAAAGCTATTACTAAATAGAGCTATAGCGAAAGGAGGGACTTGATCTCTAGGCCTGGTGCCAATGAATGAAAGCTCTGGCCACAGGAGCAACTTTATGCTACTATTTGGTGCTTCTTTTTTACTTCAAGCGATATCTATGATTTTTGAAAACTTCAGTTTTTTATGGTTGACACGTGTAAGGTCACCGAGAACTTGTATGTGTATATATTACACACACCAATTTATGCCCCAAGTTCAAAGAGTTTGCATGTTCTTGAGCAATTTCTTTTGGTTCTACCACATACTACCTATACATATTAACAAATAAGCAATTGAACCAGTAGTTGAACCATTCAATCGCTGTGTTCGGTACGGTTCTAATAACAAAATTACCATGAACAAAATGCTAAAAATACATTTGAATTATTCAACTGTCAAATCAGTGATAACGAAAACATTAACTATAGCGTACAGACACTTGACCATTGACAACCACCTCCCCCCCCCCCCCCCCAACACACACCAGCACAAAAACAAAACAAATGTCCATGCACATCTAAAAAACTAAAATCCCATTGCCCAAACACCACTTTCTTAAAAGAGGAACCACACTTATCTCTTCACTGACTTTTTCTAGAAATTGAAATCTCGAACATGCACTCTTGCGAGGTGAATCGCAGGAAACTACAGCAAAATCCATTAAGACATGCACTCTTGCATTAGAATTACAAGTAGCAATTTGAATGCACGAATCCATAAGCTCTTTCCCTCAAAAGTAAGCTATCATGAAAACTTTGTATTATGCTAAACATCAGTTAAGCAACTATTTCAAAGAGCATATTCTTTGTTTCTCAGACTCTAGATTCCGAGAAGATCTTTATGAAAAGAATCGAACGGGACTTAATTGAGGCGAGTGTGAAACAGTTAATATGGTTGCATGGAAATCCATAAGAAAATTAGCACATTTAACAGGAGTTACATCAGATAAACTTACAAAGCACCCAATTGATAGTCAACTGTACAGCCGAGAACCTGGATGGTTCATCGAATGAAGAAATGACTGGGATAAGGGTCACTAATTCAACTATGGTGTGATTATTACTCTAATATAAACACAAACCAACAGAGACATTAAAAAGGCTTCGAAATTTCGAAAAATGAAGTACACATACACATCGTGTCAGATTTATATGTGCCCAAATTGCCAGTAAAAAGATATGTATATATTTGCTCCTTAGCAAACATGTGTGTAACACAAATATTTAGAGTGAGTGAGAGTATATGTGTGAATGCTGATTTCTTATTTTTGGTTCACAGCTAAAACCATTTCTCTCTGGTAAATTTGTTTACCAGAGTTATGCACGCGTGTTATCTCTGTGTAATGTTCACAGGTCAATAGGACATTTTTTTTCATAGCTGATCCTTGATATAGAGGGAATAAATTGAGTCCAAAAGAAAAAAAAACAAAGAGTATGTAGGGAATTACTTAAGACATTTACGTATACATCGCGTCTCAGCGCATTGTTCATAGGAAGTAGCCATGCCAACTTGTATCTGTGCACAAAATTAACAGGTTGCAATGGCCATTAATGGTGTTAGTAAGGAAGAAGAAGAGGAGCAACCATTAGAGGTGCTAAGAATACTAATCTCCAATCTAAGAACAAAAAGATATAAAAGCATGAAATCTACGAAAGACCAAGGGGAAAGAAATCAGGGTATTAATAAACTCCCAATAAAAACATTATTAACATCCAAGGTCAGATAAAAAGCCCTAACTACTTCTAAGCCAGACTTTTGCCTACGCTTGTCATAGATTTTGATCCTTTTCTGTGGTCCGTTAATAACTCTGCAATATTATCATCCTGGTGTTTCAAAACTGGTCAAATTACGATGAAATAGAAAGAGTATGTGGGTGACAGATTGCTATACACCCCCCCCCCCCCCTCTTCCCTCCCTCCCTCCAACCCCCTTCCCTCCTCCTCTCATTCTCTTCCTTTCTATATTGTACACTTCTATAAGCAGAATTGTTGGTGGTGAATTATGTGCAAGGGCCGTTAAGGATCAAGAATGGTTGTATAAGGCAGAGTTGAGGACAATGGCGATAGACTGGTGGTTGAAGACATGTCTTCTCATGGAGATGGTTAGGACGAATTGATGATTGTTTGCTGGCCATGGAAATAGTTTGAGATGGGTGTAGTGGCATAATGAGATGCTAGGAGCCATTGTGGCAGAATCTGAGGGAGGGAGGGAGGGAGAGAGGGAGAGGCGGGGATGGGCCGGCATTATGGTGAGTATACGAAGAAAGGATTGTTTCGCAAAAGATGAAGATTCTTTGGTGGTGATCTGAGGACTTTCTGCTTTGTTTATCTAGGACTGTTGATGTTCTATACAGACAGAATTTTCCATGAAAAGAGGAAATCAACATGTGTGCCCCACTAATCTAACGACGACACGAGTTTGGTGAAACCGCATATTTCTCAAAATCATTGCAATGGAAAATATAAGGGAAACATAGTTGCAGCAAAAAGATAAACTTTCAAAAGAACTAAGAGAAACCTCCATTGACCACAAAAAATGGCATGCACCACAGACAAGACTTCAACTTTTGACAATTCCACCCCTTAGATCTCTATTATTTCTCAGCTCCCTCCCCCCACCCTCTGACCCCCCCCCCCCCCCCCCAAAAAAAAAAAAATATATATATATATATATATATATAAGACTCATGGAGTTGAGGGAAAGACTTAACCTTTTCCTTCTCCTGTACAAGGATCAATAAAGAATACAAGCCATTGATCATCTTAGACATCATCTAAGAGTCATGTTTATGAGTCTTACAATTTTATGCTATCCTTGTGATTCAGTTCTTCATGACACCAACTTAAGTTCCTAGATATGATCATAAACCTGAAGCAAACACCAAAAGGAAGCTCTGAATTGCCAGATTCAACTCCGCCTTTTCGTAGGAAGTACCAAAGACAAAGACGAATCCTTTGGTTCGCTTAAAGTCTCCATTTAATGGTTGTATTCATGTCCAGGCTCAAAAAGTTTGTCAAACTAAAATCCGAAAGCATGATAAAGTCCAAAACTTAAATCACAAGATAAAAATCAAGGATAAAAATAATCATTGCAATTATTCTTTTGGGGAGGGGAAGCAATTGAGGACAGAATAGAAACCTACAAACAAACTGCTGAAAGAGTCAATAGCAATCAAGTCATTGGCTCTTTCAAGGCTAAGATCAATGTTAGCGAAGGACAATATCAACTTCAAGGCTAACATCATAGTTGCACCTAAAATTTGTAAAATCGGTCCTTAAAAAACTTTAGGATCAATAAGATACAACTTAAATTCAGAGGGAACAGTGCAAACGACCCATACTTGCAAATAGGCCTTTAAGACCAATTCAACTTGAAAAGGAGTTATTGTTATTCAACCCCTGAAATAGTAGGCCAAGTGGGACACCAAGCTGGCAATTCAGATCCAAAAATGAGGGCAAATCTCCCTCATTCTTCTCATCCATAAAATGCAAATGTCAGAAGCATACAAACTTACTTCCTCTCATTAAGTATGATATGCAGATTAAATTCATCTTAACCTCTAAAGTTATTCCCCCTCAGTAATATGTTTTGCTTGCTACAGCCATTTCCCACCAAAAAATTGCAACCCACACCACAATCAGACCATCACCCAACTCATTCTTATAAAGCAGTCGGCCCCAACTTCGTATCACTACTATAATGCCTTCCCCGATCTCACTGCCACAGACCTTCCACCACAATCACTGCCCTCAACAAACCCTACAGACCAGCCCCACCTCGAAACACCCTCCCATCATCAAAGATTAAAAAATGACTAATCAGCACCACCATAACTGCAAAGATAAACCCTATCAATTTAAATCCAAAATACGAAGACAAAATCAAATCAACTTATAACCCATATCACCACTATCTATCATGTAATGGGCTCATGAGTTCAAACATTACCACTCCCACCCCACAGACACAGAGACACACAGAGTAGCATGTACAAACCACCATCGCACTTAGAATTGAAAACATCTGAAGAAAGTTTCGAAAACTTTGTAATCTGGATATGTAATTCAAACACTCTGGGATATGATATTTTTACATTTTCAGGTGTATCCAAGGAACTTTATCTTACTACTTGATATGTAATATGATACACACAGAGACACACATCTTCGACTCAATAAATGGTTTCATCAACAGAATATCTGTTGAATTCGAGCAACAAATTTAGACGAATTGTTAAATAAGAGAAATGCTTGATCTCCAGTCAAATCCTGGGATAAATTTATTTTAAATGGTACACAAGCAAACCGATATATAAAAAGCTCAAGATCATTGCACACCTGCCCTAACAACTTTGGTGACTGAATTAAGTTGTATCAAATCAAGAGAGCCAGAGCTTAGTTGCACAAAGCGGGGGCAGGGGCGGGGGCGGGGGCGGGAGCGGGAGCGGGAACGGGGGCGGGGGAGCGTAAGCACCATGAAGAATCTGAGGTTGGAAGCGGCTTGAATAAATAAATACGTAAAGAGTATTATCACTTTTTTAGTATAGTTTACATAGCCAACAACAACAGACAAAGAGGCTTTAAGGACTTGAAGGAAGAGAGAAACAAGGAATGAGTTGAAAAGGGTTTGATTTTCAGGTATTCTCTCACTTGTTCCATGCATCTCTATCCAGCTAACGGGATCGAGTTCCCATATTAGCTTGGGACGAGATCCCATGGAGCTCCTAACTTGGGATCGCAAAAGCGAGTTTCCGAGAGAGAAACGTCGCCATATTAGGAGTTTCCTGCAGCTAAGAGCCAGAGTATCTATAATATGTCAACCTGTGGCAGAAAGGTAATGAGCAATCACTACCATGTCATACCTAAAGCGGTATAACAAATAAGTAATTAATATCAAAAGAAAAACGACAATGAAAAACAATATGAAAAGCATGGAAATAGCACGAATTCAGTATTCTAGAGTAAAAGCAAAATCACTCAACCCAGCGAAACAAGGAGAGCATGTTTGCTATAGTTCAAAGATAAGAGCGGCTTTAAATGGATAAATGATTTGATGTAAATGTTCTTTGCATTTATCCAAGAGAGAAGCTCAATCTCTTGTTCTCACCTACTAAAGGGGGCAATATTCTTTTCACCTCCCATACTGCTTCAGTTAATTCTTGTGTCCCTGGTTTGTGTCCAGCAGCCAGCTTACTAGCTTAAGAAACAAGGTTTGAATACTCTCACAATTTTCACACTTAATATTAGCACTCAACATCAGAGTAAACTTCGAGCGCATTTATATTTATGCCGCCAGAACACTCCGCACTACTTATAAACAGAAGTATCTGACATTTATAGGCAATTCAACAATCAGCAAAAGCATAAACCACCCAGAATTAAAGACCAAAACCTAAAAGTACAATCAAATTCCTCCAACTAAAATCAGTGATCAATTCATGCACAACTGGAGGAACTCCAACACCTAATAATCGAATTTAAGTCCAAATTTCAATAAAAGATGGCAATGTTGTACAAAAAGGAAAAGCTTACTCTAGTTACAGATTTAAGCGCGAAACCGCTCCCAAATAGTCACTAACACAATGGCCGGATCAATTCTTAAGCTAATCTGAATCAATTGCGGTTGAGATTGAAAGAAAGGAAGAGAGAGATGGGGTATTTTTACCATTAAGCGCGAACCCACTTCAAAATCAAAATAATGAACATTGGGTTTCAAGCGAATAGAGAATGGAAACCATTTTACTAAAACAATTCTCAATCAATTGTGGCGAATACACGTGAAATATTAAATAAAGGGAGAAGGATATAAGAATTCACCTTGAAGATTTTGCAGGGTGATTCGTGGGGAGTTGAGAGAGACACAGAGTATTACACCTTCAAGATTACACAGAGTAATTCATCTAGAAGCCATAGAATCTGGTAGCGTTGTATTGCTGAGGCGTCTTTCCCTCTTTGTTGCTTTTATTTTTTATATTTTGTTTTTCATATTAAAAATAACTATTTCTAACCTAATGCATAATAATTTAACAAATTTATTTCATAACATAAATTTATCGAGATGTTATGATAACTAGTTTTAGGGGCGCAAATAATTTTTTTTTAACAATCTTAACCTTCATTATTGGATAGGCTTATTACAACTGTATCGAGATGTTACTACGAAACATTGCTCTACCTCGAGTTATTCCGAATTCATATAGAAGACTTTTTTACTTTTATATAATACGTCGACGATGATAAATATATTTACGTTTTTTTCTCTTCTAACTCTCATTTTGTACGAGTCACTCGACTTTTTTTCGTATATTGTCACGGGGTCAAACTGCTGGATCACTTATCTATCTACGTTCTTTTTGTTATAAAAAAAATAACAAAATTCATTGATCCTACGGGATAAAATAGGCAGTGAGGAGATTCCATGGTTTTTGGATGCTTTGACATTTCAGTTGGCACGTGAATCACACCCACTCTAATCATTTCAATTTCATGCCGTCAAGTTTTCTTCTCTCCTTGTATTGTTGGTTGGGTCTTTTCTTCCAGAAATACTGGTAGACCTGGTTCCAATTGTGTCACAAGTGGGCGATAAAGAAGATTGGAAGTCATTATCATTGAGGAAGAATCACAGAAATGATGGAATGGAACCCATTGTTCCTCCATCCATCTATATTCAAGCAACATCAACAAGCAAACCTGTATATATCTTTATTTGCTTATTCTCGATGCCCGAAATTGCCCCCTTTAAGTACATCCAAAGTTGGTCTACAACTACACTTGATTTTCTTTCAGTATTAAGGAACATTGCGGTTATTAAAAAGTTATGGGGTAAGGTCATGAATTACGAGTGCAGAATTGGAAGTAAACCAACTTTGAGTTGAAAAAAAGAATTGCATTTCCATATATATGATATATCTTCACCTTGATTAGCAAGGTTTCCTTTCGTTCACTAACGGCTCATCTTGACGAGATTTATACTGTGCCCTTGTGTAGATTCATGTGGAGGAATGAGTATTGTTCCCAAACACCAAGATCATTTGTGTCCATTAACATGTTTTCAAACAAGATATTGTGTACGAATGGAAGCCTCTTGGCTCTATTGTTACATAACTGAAACGAAGGATACAATTCATTGTCATCCAAGAGCGACGGAATAAAATAGTTACCCACACAAATTCAGTTTCATGATCACTCTCCTACTAGTGAAAAAGGCGATCATTACGATAACGCATGAAGCTTGTAGCAGTCGAAAGCTTAGAAGCTGGAGATAGCTGATGCACATTTTGCAATGAACAGAACGAAAGCTACAAGATGAAGGGGCGCCTTCATGTTGCTTCCACCGGATGAGGAGCCGTTAGTTGAGGGGACAGTCTTTGATCCTGTGCCTGCAGTCATCTAAAAATTAGTGTAAC